>CABHPP010105482.1:0-22809 GCA_902168425.1 Peromyscus attwateri
CACGTCTGACTCCCCATGACAGTAGCTGCTGCTCCCTACTCTGTCCACAGTCCTTACAGCCTGCTCAGCCAGTGCTCAGCTTCAGGAAAACCTCCAAGAAAGTTAAGAGCAACAAAGTTAAACCAGCAGGGCAGTGGTGGCGCACGACTTTAATCCCAGCACTCAGGAGGCAGAGGCAGGTAGATCTCTGTGAGACCAGCCTGCTCTACAGACCTAGTTTCAGGACAGCCAGGGCTACAAAAAAAAAAAAAAAGGTTAAACTACAGATGATTTCACAAGCTGCCGTTCACTGTGTTCTACTTCCTCCTAGCAGCATGGGCTAGACAAGAGTAGCCTAGAGAAAAGTCAAAGGGCACCCTGCCAGCAGAATGCTTCCTCCTCACAGCCCATGTGACTACTGAGAAAACCAACTGAGGCAGGTAGAGAAATCCAAGGTAGAAATAAAAAGAAAGCCAAGGGCTTAAAGATGGTCAGTGGTAGAGCACTGTCCTGGCACGCAGGAAGCCTTAGGGTTCTTTATCCCCGGTCTCTAAAAACCAGAGAAAGATGGACAAAGGGAGAAAAAGAGGATGTCGGGGCAAGACAGCATACACCTGTAATGCCAACATTTGGGAGAT
This sequence comes from Peromyscus attwateri, assembly GCA_902168425.1. Taxonomy (NCBI): domain Eukaryota; kingdom Metazoa; phylum Chordata; class Mammalia; order Rodentia; family Cricetidae; genus Peromyscus; species Peromyscus attwateri. The sequence continues at coordinate 618 of CABHPP010105482.1, forward strand.
TGAGGCTGGAGAGAACCAGCCCTGGTCTCAAAGCAAGACAAACAAACCCACAAGTCCCAGAGTAAAGCAGCATGAAGTAGGAAGCTCACCTACTTATTCTACCAGACCCAAGAATAAAAGCTAACTAACCCCGGAGACAGCACCTAAGAATCTACGGACTGGGGACAGAGCTCACAGGAAAAGAAATCACTGGCTTCACTTCCAAGTAGGCCCAGACCTGAGCTCCTACAAAAGCCAGCTTTCCCAGCATGCCTTGCTAACCTCCTACTCAGGATTTAGCCCACTCCATATCCTCTCACCCCCTTCCAATGGGTCCCAAGAACCAGCAAGGCTGGCAACACAATATAAACAGGCCTTGGCAGAAATCCCCACTCAGTCCCCATGCCCTGCAATTTAGAAAATGAAGCAGGTGGACTTAATTCAGAGCTACAGAACCAATCCACCAGGATAGCCAATGACCACTTCAGAAGCCCATGGCCTTCCTATAATGAGTTCATAAGGAAACAACAGAAAGGATTGTTTACATTTGCAATGTTTCAGTTACCTGGTTATGACTGTTTGATTTGATTAGTTGTGTTGTGTTTTTCCCTGAGACTGAGTCTCACTGTGTAGCCAGGCTGGCCTCTAACAGTATATAGCCCAAAGCTGATGCAAATTTGGGATCCTCCAGTCTAGCCTCCAAAATGTTGAATTACAGGCATGTGCCACCATGCCCAACTGTAGCTGCCCCAGCTTAAAAGCCGTTTAAAACTGATAATTAGCTATAGCCAATAATTGGCTAATGATGTTTATTCCTTAAATAATTACTTCAAAAAAATTTCACAGCCATCCCACACAGCCAGCCACACCCTTCTCAGCCTTACTAGGATTTGTCTGCACCATCCTGCTCCTGCACTATGTCCTCCAGCCCCATTGTACACTGGCTTTGTTCTGCATTACTAGGACTTTTGGTTGTTGTCATATGCCGAGCTCAGGGCTCTGCATACTAGACATTAACTGTCAGTTCCTAGGACTTCTGTGACCTCTATGAAGCCACCCTCTACTCTTCTAAGAGATCACTCCCCCACCACCACCACCACCACAAAACTCCTAAAATCCTCTTCATGGGCTCTTCCCTTGCCCTTGTGCATCTGATCCCAGTCATTCTATTCCAAGTCTATCCTCCATGGACTCGGCCATCTCCCTGCTAACTGCTGCCATTATCTAAGGAGTAACTCATGGAACACCCCTAAATTTTCATCCCAGTTGAAGGCCTGAAGTTCTCCAACAGAGCACCTGCAGTGCATCTTTCTGGGGGGGAGAACATGACTTGACCAGCACTAATCACCCGATAGCTTTTCTGGCCGTTTATGAACCTAAAGAGCGCATGGCTACAAAAGCCAGTATGAAGACCATCTTGAAAACAAGAATCTGGAGAGGCAGAATGCATCTTGACTTAACTATGTCTGTTCCTAAGAGGACTTGCAGTGGTTTAATATGTGAGCTTTCCCCAAAACAAGCTGTCTGTTGATAAGATATATGTGAAAACCACTAATCAGAGATGTTATTTTGAACACAGGCTTATATAACATAATTGGGAAAGATGGAATTATCCAAATGGACTTTATGTGAACTGGAAAATCAGTAATTGCTTAGACAGCTCAAAAGATGGAACCTCACTTGGGAGGTTTCTTTAGACAATGTCAACCACACTCAGACAAAACCTAATCATCCCAACACTTGGCAGAGTACTGAATAAACAGCTAAATAACTTCATGGAACGAAAAACCAATGTGGACCAGGCATGGCGTGCATGACTTTAATCCCAGCACAGGAGGCAGAAGCAAACAGGGATCTCTATGAATCTCTCTGGACCAGGCCAGTCTACACAGTAAGTTCCAGGCCAGCCAAGGCTTCACAGTGAGACTCTGTCTCAAAAACAACAAAAGACCAGTGTAGGTTGTTATTGGCCTTCTGCTTTGTTTTGATTTGTTCTTCCTCTCCTTTGCAGTGCTTTGGACTGATCCAAGGCACCATGCATGCTAGGCCAGTGCATGCTCTATCAGTGAGCTACATCCTCAGCCTCCTGACCTGACACAGCAGGGCCCTGAATGCCCAAACCATTCACTCCCGAGATGAGGGCACAGCACAGACATCCTGCTGGAATATGCTAAGGACAAGAAACCACATGGACCCAAAGCCCCTTCTGATTATGGGAACTTCTCCCCATACCACTCCCTTGCATTCAAAATTTTGGATCAAAGTCCCTGCCCTGTATTCCCACATTTTCAAAACTCTAGCAAGGCAACCACACTCGGGGTTCTGTATCCAAGCCCCTCAATTTCCACTCTAAATCACCTTGCATCCATCCACAAAGCATATTTTCAAATGTTTGCTGATGTCCATTTAATCTGTAAGTTGTTCACGAATAATAAAAAAAAATGGTATTCACCAAAATATCAAGAAGTTCTAGACAGAAAGGACCCACAGGCTTTTCAGCAGAGTCCACTGTGCCTGGCTGAGGAAATAATGACTGGAATTAATCCCCTCCCTCTCTTTTATTTCTGGTGCTGGGAACTGAACCTAGGGCAGATCCATCCTCTGTATCCAGCTTTCTTTCCATTTATAATCTCTTCCTACTGCCAGGCATATTAACTTGAAAAGAATTATTCCTAGACAATAAATACTGATACACTATTAAATTTAAAAAAAAAAAAAAAAAAACCCAAACTGCAATTGCAACACCTTACCATCCTTGTTCACAGCAGTGACTTTGGCTGGATAAAATCGACAGTCAGACCAGCAAGCAAGCACTTGTTCGTTTATTTGAAATTCCTATAAAAAAAAAAAAAAAGTAAATGTCCAGTTATCAACAGAATTCCATAGGGTGCACTTTATAGCACAATTCATAAAAGCAGCTGGGAGGAGTGAGTGGTAAGGGAGGGCTGGAACGGTGCTGAAAACAAGTAATCCGAGCACTGGGGGACACTAAGGCAAAAGGACCAGGAGCATGAGGCCAGTCTGGTCACACAGAAAGATTCTTTCTCAAAAATGAACAAAGGGCTGGCAAGAAGGCTCAGTGGATGAGGCAAGAATGGCCAGGCCTGGCAACCTGAGTTCTATCCCTGGGACACACATGCCAGAACAAAAGACAACTCCTGCAAGTTGTCCTCTGACACCTAAAACCTACGCTGTGGTATAAGTGCACATGAACGCACACACACAAAATAAATAATTTTAATAAAATAATAATTTTTTTAAAAAAAGGGTCAGTCAAGATGACTCAGCAGGTCACAAGCCCAACAACCTAAATTCAATCCCCAGGATCAACATGGTGGGAAGAATCAGCTCCTGAAAGTTTTTCTGCACATGTGTATCATACATCACAAACAAATATCATTTTTAATTAAAAAAAATGACAACACTTGGAGCTGGATAGATGGCTCAGTAGTTATGAGTACTTGCTGCTCTTGCAGAAGACTGGGATGTGGGTCCAAGCATCCACATGGTAGCTCAAAACGGTCTTAACTCCATTTTTAACTCCATTTCCAAGGGATCCAACACTCTTGTTTGGCCTCTTCAGGCACAAAGGGGACACACACACACACACAGTATATATACGTGCAGGCAAACACTCATAGAAGAATATATATACATATATACATACACACACACACACACACACACACACACACACACACACACACACACACACATATATGAGTGTTTACCCGCATGCTTACCAGACCAACAAGAGTGGACTGGAATGGGCTATTGAGACACAAGATGATTCTGATGGTCAGCACAGAGAGCCAAAAGAAAGAAGGCAGAAGCTGGAGAGACAGCTCAGGGGTTAAGAGCACTACCTTCAGCAAGGTGGTGGTGGCTTCAGAGGCAGAGGCAGGTAAATCTCTATGACTTCAAGGCCAGCCCTGTCTACGGATTGAGTTCCAGGACAGCCAAAGCTACACAGAGAAACCCTGTCTCAAAAAAAAAAAAAAAAGTACTTGCTTCTCTTTTAGAGGACCTGAGTTTGGTTTCCAGTACCCACGAAGTGGCTCACAACCATCTTTATAGCTATAGTTCCAGGAGATCTGATGCCCTCTTCTGACCTCTAAAAGCACCAAATATTTACACGCATGCAAACCCCATACACATAAAATAAATAAATCTTTAAAAAAAAAAAATCTGGGCATTGTCACATGCACCTTTAATCCCAGCGTTTGAAAGCAGAAGCAGACAGATCTCTGTGAGTTCAAAGCCAATGTGGTCTACATAGTGAGTTTCAGGATAGTTAGGACTACATAGTGAGACAGTGTCTCAAACAACAGACTAACTAATAATAAATAAATAGATAAGGCTGAGACCTATGAGTCCCTAAGCCAGGGAGGTCTGCACAGGCACAGGACAGCACTGAGACAATCTTCGCCTAGCTGATATTCATAATGAAAGGGAATCTAGGCTCCCAGGGTTACCAGAGAACATGGCTAGTTTAGGAGCTGGAAGAAATGAGGCGACTTCATCTTCAGGGAAGCAGCATTCATGGCATTTCATGCCACCCACACTACTGCCAGGTCCCTGACCAAAGGAGGCACTCATGCACCTTTTCTATTTCATACTCTTTTCTCAGCACATAGTTTGCATTCATAAATTCTAGAGGATGAACATGGAATGATCAAATGGAATAATAGTGAACAATCCTAAATTGGAAGGAAAAAAAAAGCAAAACAAAAAGGCCAGCCAGAGTTCAAGTTCCTCAGTGAGGTTAAAATGGAAACCAGAATCCAGGCTGAGTCAGATCCCAGAGCAAAGGCTACCACAAATGTCTCAATGTCTGTTTTAAACAAAAGTAAAGGTTTGTGAGTCATTTTGAAGGTAATTAAAGCTCCAGGCACAATGATGAAAACAGTTCTCCAGGGCTTATACAAGACTGTATAACAAACTTAGAATCCACATATAAAATGACTGCTCAAACAATTGGAGATCTTCATGGACACCTTATCTAGTATACAACATTCTAGACACAGTGGGTCTAGATTTCAGCCATCCATTCATTATTCCACAGTCTGGTGGAGGGATAGTTTTAGTTATCGTTGGTTTTAAGATGGGTCTCATTATATAGTTCTGGTTGGTCTGGAGCCTGCCATGTAAACCATGCTGGCCTCGAGCTGTACAAGTGCCCTGCCTCTGTCTCTCAAGTGCTGAGATAACAGCATCACTGGTTTGGTTTGGTTATTTGGACTGAGTCCTTGACCTTTGGACCCTCCTCTGCCTCCACATCCTCAGGGTTGGGATTAAAGGCATGTATCACCATTCCTGGCATGGGAGAAGTGGTGTAGGGTGTATTTAAGACAAGGTCTTTACTTTGTAGTTTACGCTGGCCTCAAACTCACAGCAATCCATGAACCTTGGCCTCCCAAGTACTAGGATGAGCAACCATACCTGGCTTATTATACAAATATTCCTGCTGTGTACCCAGCAGTATTTCAGACACTAGGAAAACAGTGTTCTCTAAAAGAGACGTAAGATCCTATTCATTTGGATGAAACCCCAATATAAGTTAGCTTCTACCACATCAATTTCATCAAACAAGTAAAAACTAGACTCTTAGAGAGAGCACATGGTTACCACCACAGGCCAAGGCAAGGATTGCTCACCAGTGGGTACTGACTTGCCCACTAAAGATCAAAGGCTAGACACAAAGTACCTGCTGCTGACCAGCCTCATTCACTACAGAACTCCCCTGATTGGCTACTCACAGAAGATCCATCCTCTTCATGTAAGCCCTCTTTCCTCAGCTGGATTTTCTCTAAAGGGCGGAGATAAGGACTGTCCCAGCAAAACCATTCATCGTAACGATGGTTCCAACGCTTGAAATGGATGAGAACTTTCCCTTCTTCGTAGTCAATGTCTTCAATGTGAGCCGGATACCTGAGTCAGAAAAAAGGAAAATTACCTTAATGCCTATCCAGACATCCAAGCCTCTTTTCACAGAGCATAATATTTAAGATCTACCATTTTGTTCTTTTTTAATTTTGTTATTTGCTTTTAAATATTTATTTATTTGTATGGATGTTTGGCCTGTATGTATGTTTGTGTATCACTTGGGTGCCTGTTGCAGCCCACAGAGGTCAAGAGAAAGTGGGACTGGAGTTACAGATGGTTCTGAGCCACCACGTGGGTGCTAAGGAATCAAGCACAGGTCCTCTGGAAAAGCAGCAAGTGCTCTTAACTACTGAGCCCCTCCAGCACCAAAGTCCTACCATTTTGAAGCCAGGCATGGGGTACTGGCCTGTAATGCCTGTACTCAGGGGCTAAGGCAAAGGGATTGCTGCAAATTTGAGGCCAGGCCAACTTGGGCTTCATGAAGATCCTGTCTCAAAAAGAGGGGAAAAAAAAAAAAAACAAAAAAAACAAAAACAAAACTCCTAGCACTCTGAGATGCTGTGTAACTAGGTCAAATAAATTACAGAAGTTAATAGACTTGGATTCAAGTCTCATGGGGCAAGGCTGACGCACACCTGTAATTACAGCCCCTCACAGGCTGAAGCAGAAGAAAGTGCCACGAATCCCAGGAAGTCCCATGAAACCCAGACTAGAGACCCGTCTCAAAAATTAAAAACAATAATAAAAGTCTTGAAAATGGAGCAAACCAGATGGTTAAAGCACTTGCTGCACAGGCTGATGAGTTCCATTCCCCAGAACCCACACTGGAAGGAGAGAATAAAGTCCAAAAGTTGTCCTCTGACCTCCACGTGCACGCTGACATGGGCACACACTCAGACTTTTTTAAAAAATCTCAACAGGATGCTTTCTTTTTTTTTTTTTTCTTTTCTTTTTTCTTTTTGGTTTTTCAAGACAGGGTTTCTCTGTGTAGCTTTGGTGCCTGTCCTGGATCTCCCTCTGTAGACAAGGCTGGCCTCAAACTCAGAGATCCGACTAGCTCTGCCTCCCGAGTGCTGGGATCAAAGGCGTGCACCTCCTCTGTCCGGCCAACAAGGTGCTTTCTTAGCTGATGAACTATTAACCTTCCAGAGCCTGAGTTCACTCGTGTGAAGTTGGCTATAGTACCAGTTAAGAGATGACAATACACAAGGCCTGGGGACAGAGGCAGCAAGGGACAAATGTGAACTTACTGGTTCCATTAGCATGTGTCCAGTGACTGTAACACAGCCTCATGAGGTCAGGCTTTTGTTCAGTTTGGTTTGTTTGTTTTGATTGGTTGGTTTTCTGAGACAGGGTCTCATGTGGCCCATGTTAGTTTCAAACACTATGTAGGTAAAAATTCCTTTCCAAGTGCAAGGATTATTGTGAGTGCTAGCATACCCAGCTGTTCCTGAGCCTTTTTAAACCATATAATGAAGTACTGCACGGATGTTGAAAAGAACAACATGATTCTACATGTCCTGATGTAAAAAGCTCCCGTGATGGATTGAGACAGAATGCACAAAACTATGTAGGCTAAGCTGTTATATGAAGTGTTTAATTTTTATTACATTTTATTAATTGTATGTGTGCTTGCATGCCACCGCACACAGGGGGATGTCAGAGGACAACTTCTAGGAGTCAATTCCCTCTTTCCAGTGTATTGGTCCTAGGAACAGAACTCAGACTGTCAAGCTTGATGGCAAGTACCTTGACCTGCTGAGCCATCTCACAGGCCCTATTACTTGTATATTTGAAGTTTTTTGTTCATTTGCTTTTTTGAGACAGGCTCTCACTATGTAACCCTGGCTGGACTTGAACTCAAAGAGATCTGCCTGCCAATGCCTCCTGAGTTCTGGGATCCAAGGCATGTGCCATCACACCCAGCTATTACTAGTTTTTAAAGGAAGGTGAATATGTACAAATAAATATCTGAGGGATGCAGAAGTGTGGCCAGCTGGGTCTATGGGCTCTTTCAGTCTCCATTCCACCCTTTCTAGATTGAGAGTTGGGAAAACAAACAACATCCCCCATTCCCTTCCAATAAGCAATCAAGATGACCAGACCATCCACACACATGTAAATCAGAGTTTGTTAAAATGCAGCTCCTGACTAAATAGCTTGGCCTTTGACCTCAGATCACTGAGGAGCTCCTGGATGTGGCTGCTGCTGCTCTTCAAAAGTGAATGTCTAGCCACCAGCTGCTACATCAGTGGTAAAGAGCAGCCGTGTGGGTGGCAATGCCAATAATGACTTCCTAGCTGCCAAGGCCCCAGTGATAGCTCCTCCAATGGGGACTCTAAAAATAGCCTCCTTGAGTCTCTCAACTCCAATCTTTACTGTTTTATAAGTGCCCGATTCCCAGTGTTAAATCTTTTTATGGCTAAAATTCTCAAAGAAGCTGAGCATGGTGGCACACTCCTGTAATCTTAGCACTCATGAGGCAGGAGACTGGAAACTGTAGGCCAGCCTGAGCTATGTAGTCAAATACTGTCTGCCTCCCTCACCCCCAAAAGCTAGTATTGTAGCATACACCTGTAATCCCAGCACTGAAGAATTTGAGCACAAGGACCCTTGCAAGTTCAAGGCCAGCATGAGATGCAAAGCAAGGCTAGGCCTGGAGAGACAGCTCAGCAGGTAAAAGTACCTGATGCCCTGAATTCCATCCCTGAGACTCACATGATGGAAGGAGAGCCAACTACTGCAAGTTGTTCTCTGACCTCCACATGCATGCCATTCTGTGCATGTACACACACACATTACAAAAATAATTTTTTTTAAAGATTTATTTATTTATTATGTATACAGTGTTCTGTTTGTATGTATGTCTGCACACCAGGAGAGGGCACCAGATCTCATTATAGATGGTTGTGAGCCACCACATGGTTGCTGGGAACTGAACTCAGGACCTCTGGAAGAGCAGTCAGTGCTCTCAACCTCTGAGCCATCCCTCCAGCCCCCAAAAATAATTTTTAATATAGTGTCTTAAAGCAAAATCCTGTCTCAAAACAAAACAAAGCTGGGTGTGGTAGCATGAATCTATAATCTAGTACTCTGGAGATAGATAAGAATGATCAAGGTTCCCTTCAACCACTCGGCTAGTTGGAAACCAGCCTGGGCTACATGAGACCCTGATAGGAGCTGGAGGGCTGGCTCAGCACTTAAAAGCTCATACTGCTCCTGCAGAAGACCCAACTTTGGTGCCCAGCACCAACCCTGGATGGTTCATAACTGCCAGAAACTCCAGTTCTAAAAGATCCAATATCTTCTGGACTCTGAGGGCACCTACACTCATTCATATGTGCACATACCTACACAGACACATACATATATACATAATTTTTAAGTAATTAAATACATTTATTTTATTTTATGTGTATGGGTGTTTTGTCTGCACCTATGTCTGCCAGTGTGCACCACATGCACACCTGGTACCCAAGGGTGTCAGAAGAGGGTACTATTACTAGATCCCCTGAAGTTATAGTTAACTGCCATATGGATGCTAGGATTGAATCCAGGTCCTGTGGAAGAGCAGCCAGTCTCTTGACTACTAAGCCATCTCTCCAACATTTTTTTTTTTTGACACAGAAATCACTATGTAGACTAGGCTAGCATAGACCTACATAGAGCTATGTAGACCAGGCTGGCCTCAAACTCATAGAGAAGGTGTTTTTGTTGTTGTTTTATACTATTGCCTAACTGGCCTTGAACTTGCAGTTTGCCTCCCAAGTGTTGAAATTACAAGAAAAGTGTATTGTGTTGGGGGATTCCAACAGTTTGTAGACCTAAAGACAACTCTCCAGGAGACTAACAGTAGCCAAGGGACAGTTTCCTGGAAGTGATCTGTTGTCTCTATTTCTCTAATGTGACAGATTTGGGGCTAGAAAAGCAGTTCAGCAGATAAGAGCACTTACTGCTCTCGCAGAAGACCACATCGTGGCTCACAACTCTAGGTCCAGGGGAGCCAATATGCCTCTTCTGACCTTGTAGACACCTCCATGGGCTTAAAACACAAACACTCAGGTATACACATACCCATAAAAAATAAGCCAGGCGGTGGTGGCGTACACCTTTAATCCCAGCACCCGGGAGGCAGAGTCAGGCGGATCTCTGTGAGTTCGAGGCCAGCCTGGTCTCCAAAGAGAGTTCCAGGAAAGGCGCAAAGCTACACAGAGAAACCCTGTCTCGGGGAATAAATAAATAGATAGATAGATAGATAGATAGATAGATAGATAGATAGATAGATAGATAGATAAATAAATAAAATAAAATAAAATAAAGCTGGGCAGTAGTGGCCTGAAATGGAGCCTGGTTTACAGAGTGAGTTCCAGGACAGCCAGGGCTACACAAAGAAACCTTGTCTTGAAAAATGAAATAGAATAAAAATAAATAAGTAAATATTTTTAAAATAAAAATTAAAAATAAGTGACAGGAGGCAAGCCACTCCTGGGTGAAGAAACTGTTTGTGTATCAGGAAAACAGGAGGCAGTAATGACCATCTTAGACTTTGACCCAGGAGGACCTAATATTAAAAACTGACCCAGTAGAACTTACAAGATCACAGTTGCTACCTGCCTTGGGGACAGCTTAGCTTCATGGTCACAGGGTTTTAAGTGCCTCTGATGTAGCCAGTCAATTATAGGGCCCCAAAGAGAGAGCGCGCGCGCGCGCGCGCACACACACACACACACACACACACACACACACACACACGTGCTGACACCACACCACACCACACCCTCGAGGAAAACTAGACTAAGCCTTCAGACTATTAGGTTGAACTCCAGACTAGTGACAGCAACTGCTTTCACCAAAGAATTTCATCTGGCTCAGCCTGAACATCTGGACAACTACAAGGCAGACTAGAGGGGATATGGAAAGGTTAGCAGGTCAGCTGTGAGTGTTCCATTCACACACAGGAAAAGGAAGATTGAATTCCCACCTTCAAAATATAACTAAGAGCCACTGAGATGCCTCGGTAAACCAATACTAGCTAGAACTCACATTTCTTTATTTTTCTTTTCTATTTTGTTTCTAACTTCATGTGTGTAGGTGCTTTGCCTGCACATATGTCTGTGTACCACATGTATTCAGTGCCCCTGAATGTCACAAAAGAGAGTTGGATGCCCTAAAACTGGAGTTACAGATTGTTGTGAGCTGGGACCTCTGAAAGAACAGTGCTCTTAACAGCTGAGACATCTCTCCAGCCCTTTTCATTTTTTGGTTTTGTTGGTTTTTTGTTTTGTTTTGTTTTGTTTTTTGAGACAGAATCTCACTATATAACTCTGGCTAGCCTGGAACTCAAAATAAAACTGTGTCTACAGATAGGAATACCAGAAACAATGACACTTCTGACAACAGAAGAGTCTGTAATTAGAGCAGGATCCAGAGAAGCAAAAGGTAGAAAAGGGGAGGACCGAGGAACTTCCTAACTGGGTCCCCTAAATGGGTTACAAGAAAAGACTGACAAGCTTGACAGCTGCAATCCCAGCACTCAGGAAGCTAAGCAAGAGACTGCCACAGCTTAGCCCAGCCTGGGCCTTAAAATTTAGACCGGGGGGTGGGGGTGGGGGTTGGGGGGGTGGGGGTGGGTGGAGGATATGAGAGAGGGAAGGGGAGAACGAGAAAGATAAAGAAGAACAGAAAACCAATGGCATACAAAGTTCAAGAAGCCAGATCGCCACTATGCAATCAAGAACTACTAAAACAACTGTTTGCAATTAACCTGCCTGGGTAATAATCTTCCAACAGTCACTGCAACGGCTTCAGAATGTCTGCAAGCTTAAGATCGTCAAAATTTTGTTCTTAACCATTACCTTTATTGTCCTTTTTAAAGCATGAAGAGGCTCCCCTCTCTGAAACCCAAAGACTTGACAAACAAGCATGCACAGAAGAGCAGACTCATCTTAAAGAACACTAAAAAGGTGAAAATAGCTGCAGGCATTAACCCCACTTCTAAGAAATAATGTAATCCTGGGGCAGTAGGAATCAAGCTTAGTAAGATTCCACAATCATTTATAGCTTAATTCCTCTACTTAGGACCAAAGAAGAAAGAAAAATTAATCTAATAACTCAACTACCATTCCTAGCAGTATCCCCAGTCCCCAAACCTTCTTCTTCATACAAAGTTGGTTTTCCTTCCTACTGGTTGTCTCCTTACATGTACAAACTACCCCCTCCTCCTGTGTGAGTGTGTATGAGAGACAGAATATAAGCTTTCTTCAAAGAAAGCATGATAAGACATCCTCTGATATTAAAATATATGCAAGTGGACTTTGAATGAGAATGCCCCAAGCAGATCCTGTTCCCTGATGCTCCAGAGGCAGGAAGGTAACTGAACTCAAAGTCAGGCAGAACAGAAGAGCCAGTCCCTAGACACCACTCAAGCCAGGGTGCCCACCATCCCTACCAGTTCTTCTAATTCTGACCTGGAGCCAGTATTCAGAACAGACTAGAGATGAATCATCCAGACCATAAATGGACACAAAGACCACAGGAGTCCTCTGAACACACCATCTTCACTACCTCAGACCTCACACAAGGGGAAAATTGAGCCTATGACAAATGGTGCGCACCCCTGCCTTCAAGGGGTGGGGTCTCATGATCCCTGCTTGAATACGGCAGAAGGAATGGTATGGGACTTCCAACGCTGGGTCATACAAGAGTTCCTGTTGGTACTGGTTAAACGCTGATACTTTCCCAGAGGACCCAGGTTCAACTCCCAGCACCCACTCGGCAGCTCACAACCATCTGTACCTCCAGCTCTAGGGGCTCTGATGGCCTCTGTGGGCCCAGGCATACAAATGATGTGGTGCACAAACACACATGCAGCCAAAACACCCACACATTATAAAATAAATAAAGGTCCTGTAGGTTTGCTGTATGTCAACTTATAGCTGAGATCATTTCCATCTCACCAGTTAGGTGCCTTACACGGCCTAATTCTAAACATATTTTCCACCATAAAATAATAAATATTATATGACTACAAACTTAAAACGGTCAAAATAGTAACCTGGAGCTGGAGAGATGGCTCGGGCAGTAAAAGCCCTTGCTGCCAAGTCCAACAACCTGAGTTAACCCCTAAAACCTAAATATTGGAGGGAACATAATCAACTTATTTACTTGGGGGTTTGGGGGGGGGGTTATTTGGTGGGGTCTTGCTGTGTAGCTAACTGGCCTAGAACTGATCAGACTTGACTCCTGCCTCTGCCCCCTGAGGGCTGAGATTACAGGCACGTGTCACCACACCCAGAAAATTATATATATTTTAGTATACACAGTACTGTTACTTTTGCCTATATGCTCTTGGGTTCCCATCAGGGGAAGGTCAAGAACAACCAGGTGCTACATTGTGAAAACATTATAAATTCCTATGGAAAGGGCTGCATGGTGGGGAATCAAGGACCCACACCAAAGGACTCAAGAACCCACACCAAAGTCCCAACTCTATGAATAAGCCACTTTGAACTGCAAGCCTGAACCAAAACCTCCCAGTTAGCTGCTCCTGAATTCTGACCCACAGAAACTTGGAGGATAATAAATGTTTAACCTTGTTTCAAACCTCAAACCACTAAACTCTAAGGAAACTTGTTACAATACAATTAAGAACTAACAAAGTAGCATTTGCAGGATTCTGCGGTTTTCTAAAAGTAGAGACTGAACGTTGGAGGCTCCAGACCTGGGGTTTTCTAGTTTGAGAAATACTTCTGAAAGCTACTGGACAAACCAAAATACCTAGGCTCAACAGGAAAGGAGAGGGCTGGAGGGACCCAAAGTTCCTGCCAAGTACAGGGAAAGGCTGATTCCAGAGGCATGTCCAGAGGGGCAAAAGCAGCCAGGTCTAATTCAGGGAAACAATGTTGACTTGTTCATACTGTAAGCCTCCAAGCCCTAGGAAGGCTGGCTTGATGCTCAGGCTTGCCCTTCACAGTAAAATCAAACTACCTACTACCACAAGCCTCTTGCTCACATAAGAGCAATGGCAATGCTGGGTGGGGATCTGGTCCCCACCCCCATGAACTAGAAACACAAACAGAAGCAGCAAGGTGGAGAGTGAAGGAAGGAACCTAACAGGGGAGAAATTGCCTTCTGAATGCTACTCCAGGGATGTGGCCCAGTGAGCAAGTGTTAGCCCGAGCAACACCTTGGGCACCATCCCCAGTACTGCCAAGTCAAAAAGCAAAAATATTGGGGCCTACTCCAACCGGCCATCAGTCACCAGTTTATCATTGCTGGAGTAAACAGGAATCATGAACTATTAATAACTCATGTGTAAACTGGGTGTGGTGGCTCATACTTCTAATCCTAGCACTAGAGAGTCTGAGACAAAAGGACTGTCCAGATTTGGAGGCTAGCCTGGACTACAGAGCAAGTGAAACTCTGTAGCAAAAATAAACAAACAAGGGCCCTCAAGATGACTATGACTTAGCAGACAGAGGATGTTCTCAGCACTAAGCATGACACCTGAGTTATATCCCTGGGACCCACACAGTAGAAGAAGAAAAATGACACCTGCAAGTTGTTCTCTACAAACACACAAACTAATTGCTGTTTTTATTTTTTATTTTTTGTTTTTTCAAAACAGGGTTTCTCTATGTAACAGTCCTGGCTATCCTGAAACTCTTTGTAGACCAGGCTGGCCTCGAAGTCAAAGAGATCCGCCTGCCTCTGCCTCCCAATTGCTGGGATTAAAGGTGTAATTTTTAAAAATTTAATAATGATGATGATAATAATAATAATAATAATAATAATAATACAGCTGGGTGTGGTGGTGAATGCCCTTAATCCCAGCACTTGGGAGGCAGAGTTCGAGGCCAGCCTGGTCTTTAGAGTGAGTTCTGGGCCAGCCAATGCTATATAGTAAGACCTTCTCTTCTAAAACAAACAAACAAAACCACTCATGTGCATGGCTTGCTACAGGGTTTACAAAGGACCCTTACATAAGGAATCTCACGTGATTTTACCACAATCCCATGAGGACTTAGGAATCATTACTATCACTACATCCATTTTACATGTGAGGAAAAGAAGACTCAGTGACTAACAGGAGGACAATCAAGGTCAGCATCTAACTCCTGCAACTCTAAGCCCATCGAGGAGACCTCTGCTCCTGAGAGCTCACATGGATATACCTGAGTAGTGACACATCCATAGACAGTCTGGCCTCTTTTTTTTTTTTCAAGATAGGCCTTTTTCTTTTTTTTTTTTTTTTTGGTTTTTCGAGACAGGGTTTCTCTGTGTAGCTTTGTGCCTTTCCTGGAACTCACTTGGTAGCCCAGGCTGGCCTCGAACTCACAGAGATCCGCCTGCCTCTGCCTCCCGAGTGCTGGGATTAAAGGCGTGCGCCACCACCGCCCGGCTGATAGGCCTTTTTCTACATAGTCCTGGCTGTCCTGGAACTCAGTCTGTAGACCAGGCTACCCTCAAACTCACAGAGATCTGCCTGCCTCTGCCTACTGTGTGCTGTGATTGAGGTGTGTGCTACTACAGACCAGCCAGTCTGTCCTCTTAGCTGTCCAGTAGTAACACCCCATAGAGGGCTGCTCCTCATAGCCATCTAATAGTCTATCCAGTGGCTATCCCAGAATTTTCTGCCCTGAGTTTGGGTATTCAGGCTGCTTCCAGATTGTTCCTTATATAAATAGTCTTTTTGCAAGCATACAGCAACTCATTGTGCTTCAGGAATCAAGAGCATGCCTCTATTCCTGGCTCAGAGCACACAGCAGAAGCCAGGGATTTATATGCACAAAAGAACACTCCAAGCCATCAGCAACCTTTGCTGAAGAGAGGATGGGGATGAAGATATATTTGGCAAAAAGAAAGGGCCAGCTTTGGGAAAACTCTACCGGTTTTGGTGACAGCCTTCCTTACTCCTTTCCCATCTCTGCTAATCAACACCTGATAGTTTTAATTCAGGAAGGGTCTTGATCTTGAATCCATCTTTCTCAATCTATTCATCAGCAATGTTCACTATAGTACAGCAAGACCTGAGACCCTCCCATCAGTACCAGGCAGAGGCCTGAGCTAGCACTGCTCAGTAAATACTTAGAGACTGAGCAGAGAGCAAGGGAGTGGTAGTGCACACCTTTAATCACAGCACTCAGGAGGCAGAGGCAGGTGGATCTCTTAAGTTGGAGGCCAGCCTGCTCTACAGAGTGAGTTCCAGGTCAGCCAGGGCTACACAGAGAAACCCTGTCTTAAAAAAGACAAAAAGAGACTGAACAAACAGTATCATTTTCCCGCTCCTACCAGGGATCTAAACACATCTCTCTTCTACTTACACCTCCCTTCCAGCCCCTTTTCCTACCATTCCCGCTTAGCTCTCTTCTCTCTCCTCTCATAATACACGGTGTTTTCAAGCTTAGAATACTGCTGATGTCCTTCTGCCTCCTCCAGCTTTCACTCTCATAGCCTGGAAACCATCTCATCCTCTTGTCTCACTTCCTTAAAAATAAATACCCTTCAACTGCCTGGCCCCTCTCCCTCTGTCATAACTGCCTTGCAACCCTGGCTAGGTCAGACTCTCCATGTCCTCAACTCCTGCAATCAGGATTCTGAACACAGACAGGAAAAAAACAAAAAACAAAAAACAAAAAACAAAAAAAAACAAAAACAACAACAAAAAAAAAAAAAACCACTTAACAAACTACTGATGCCTCCAGGACTCACTTGAAATGCAGGGCTGCAAACAAGGCTTCCTTCTGGGGAGGGAGGAGCTATGCAACTCAGTGCAGTGAGGGGACAAGCTGTCTTCTGAGGGACCCAATATCATCCCAAGCTTGGTTTGTGTATGTAAAAGGTCATCCAGCCTCAGCTTAAGATGTGTGTGCTCCAATAAATGATGCCTCAATAAAGTCCTTTCTAAAGAATTGCCCCATCTGACAGTCATGTTATATATAGACCATGCTACCCTTGAATTCATAAACCTCATTCTTCAGACTCCCAAAATCTGTGACTACAGGTGGGCACCTAGCTCAATAAAGACTTTTAAAATAGGGGCTGGAGAGATGGCTCAGAGGTTAAGAACACTGACTGTTCTTCCAGAGGTCCTGAGTTCAATTCCCAGCACCCATATGGTGGCTCACAACCATCTGTAATGAGATCTGGTGCCCTCTTCTGGCCTGCAGGGATACATGCAAACAGAACACTGTATACATAATAAATAAATAAATTTATATAAAAAAAAAAGACTTTTAAAATAACACAAAAAGAGCCACGTATGGGCTAGCAAGATTGCTCAGGGAGGAAAAGTGTTTGCTGCCAAGTTTCATGACCTGAGTTCAGTTCTCACACACCCACATAGTAGAAGGAGAAAACTGCTTCCTGCAAGTTTTCCTCTGACCTCCACACATACACAAAAAGAACTTTTTTTTAAGAGCCAAGAATGGTGGCACATGCCTGCAACTCTACGACTTGAGAAGTGAAGACAGGATCAGGATTTAAGGCCATCCTCTGCTACCAAGCCTATTCAACGCTAGCCTAGGCTACATCAAACTGTCAAAAGACAAATGGAGAGTGGTATGTGCAAAATAAAATAGAGAAAGTTTATTTGAACAGCTGTGGCAGATCCCAACTGCAATCCCAACACTCAAGGGGCTGAAGTGGAAGGAGCATCGTGAGTTCAGGGCAAGCAGACCCCAGAGGAAGGTGCTGACTCAAATTAAGAAAAATTATTTTGACTTTCTTTTTCAATGTCTTCTATCTGTAAAATGATATAAAACTTAATATCAAAAGTTTATTAAGCTAGGAGAGAGCTCAAGAAGTAAACTGCTTTCCATGCAAACAATGACCTAAGTTAGGATCCCCAGCACTCACAAAAAGGCCAAGTACAGCACAGATCTGTAATCCTAGTCCTAGGGAGGCAGAGGCAGGTGGATCTCTGCTGTTGTTTGGTTTTGCTCTTTTGGGGGGCCTGCTACCCAGCTCTTAAATAAATCACACATGGAGGATAATTCTTAATTATGAATGCCTAGCCTTAGCTTGGCTTGTTTCTTGCCAGCTTTCCTTAAATTATCCTGTCTACCAGCCGGGCGGTGGTGGCGCACGCCTTTAATCCCAGCACTCGGGAGGCAGAGGCAGGCAGATCTCTGTGAGTTCGAGGCCAGCCTGGTCTACAAAGCGAGTTCCAGGACAGGCACAAGCTACACAGAGAAACCCTGTCTCGAAAAACAAAAACAAACAAAAAAAACAAACAAAAAAAAATTATCTTGTCTACCTTTTGCTTCTGGACTTTTTCCCTTCTCTTCTGTAAATCTTACTCTTAATGTCTTGCTGTGTAGCTGGGTGGCTGGCCCCTTAAGTCCTCCTCCTTCTTTGGCTCCTAGCTCCTTCCTCCCAGATTTCTCCTTCTGTATGTTCTCTGCCTGACAGCCCCACCTATCCTTTCTCCTGCCTCGCTATTGGGCATTCAGTTCTTATTAGACCATCAGGAGTTTTAGACAGGCACAGTAACACAGCTTCAGAGTTAAATATATGCAACATAAACAAAAGTAACACACTTTAAAATAATATTCTACAACAGATCTCTGTAAGTTCAAGGCCAGCCTGGTCTACAGACCCAGTTCCAGACCAGCAGAGGCTATATAGTGAGAGCCTGTCTCAAAAACTCAGATCTTCCTGTCTGACTACAAGAAATGGATAATTCTGGGACTGGAGCAGAAAATATCCAAGATGAGCTTGTGATAACCTTCAGGGTCAAAAAAAAGGAACTTTTTTTTTTTTTTAGGAACTTTTTTTTAATAAAGGTTTTTTATTTATTTGTTTGTTTGTTTTTATATGTAATGGTATTTTGCCATGGGTGTCAGGTCCCCTGGAAGTGGAATTGCAGACAGTTTGTGAGCTGCCATGTGGGTGCTTGGAATTGAACCTGGGTCCTCTGGAAGAGCAGTCAGTGATCTTAACCACTGAGCCATCTCTCCAGCTTTGAAATAAAGGAACTCTTAAACCCGTGCATACAGATGAACTGTCAAAAGGACACAAAAAAAAGCCAACTGAAAGCTGCCAGGAAACAATGTGAACAAGAAAACAAGGTAATGCTGGATTGCAACATGACATGTACAATAGAAACCTCAGTCCACACTGATAGAACTAAACAAAAGGAGGCTGGGCAGAGTGACACATGCCTGTAATCCCAGCACTTGGGAGGCTGAAGAAGGGTGATAGAGTTCAAAGTCAGCCTAGCACTAAGTGAGACCCTTAATCAAGCAAACAAGGATTTAATTTTTTTTTTTTTTTTTTTTTGGTTTTTTGAGACAGGGTTTCTCTGTGTAGCTTTGCGCCTTTCCTGGAACTCGCTTTGGAGACCAGGCTGGCCTCGAACTCACAGAGATCCACCTGCCTCTGCCTCCCGAGTGCTGGGATTAAAGGCGTGCACCACCACCGCCCGGCCTGAAAACTATTTTTAAAAGACTTATTTTTACTTATGTGTATGTATATGTATCTGTATGAGTAGAAGGAGAGAAATAACCCCTGCAAGTTGTCTCTTACCTTCACTTGTGTACTGTGGAACACCTTCACGTATGCACACACATGCACGCGCGCACACACACACACACACACACACACACACACACACACACAAATATAATAAAAATCAAAACATCAAACAACCACTTAATTTGCTGAGAAAATTTACTATAAGTAAGCTATCTAATTCTGCAATATTAGGAACAGTATGGATTGGGGAATGGCTCAATAGTCAAGCATTTTCTAGCATGTATGAAACCCTGCATTTAATCTCCAGCACTGAGGAAAAATTCTGCTTTCTCTCTGGCCCAAGGACATCAATGCAGCAGTGTGGCTTGTGCTTAGGACGTACAAGGCCCTGAGCCCTGAAATTATCAGTGAAAAAAGCAGACAGTTTACCATCAGATGACTTGAAAACACACCTATCAAATTCTCATCTTCTGGCTAGTAACTGACCCCTGTCACGAATCCATTGGTACCTCTGAGCCAGCACAGCTCTCCCCAGCTGCTGGTTGGCTACTGGCAGACAG
This sequence comes from Peromyscus attwateri, assembly GCA_902168425.1. Taxonomy (NCBI): domain Eukaryota; kingdom Metazoa; phylum Chordata; class Mammalia; order Rodentia; family Cricetidae; genus Peromyscus; species Peromyscus attwateri. Next base: position 20,519 of record CABHPP010105482.1, read on the forward strand.
TGACCAAGGAACAGAGATAATAAGCAAGACTTCTGGAAGAGGTGACTCTTCTGGTAGTAACTTGGTCTTGAGAACTCCCTCTCTAGTCTGCCAAAATGGTCTGCTAAACAAAAGTTACAGGAGGCCATTGTTTTAGACTAAGCTGCTGCATGAGGCTCCAACAGCCTGACCTCAACATCAAAATGGAGTCACTCACAGTAAAATCCTAGGTCATCAAGCTGGATCTAAGAAATCAGGATTGTGCTGTCAGATGGTCTTTCTGTATGCTGTGAATATGCGTTGCTACCATTGGTTAATAAAGAAGCTGCTTGGCCAGGGCGGTGGTGGCGCACACCTTTAATCCCAGCACTCGGGAGGGAGAGCCAGGTGGATTTCTGTGAGTTCGAGGCCAGCCTGGGCTACCAAGTGAGTTCCAGGAAAGGCGCAAAGCTACACAGAGAAACCCTGTCTCGAAAAACCAAAAAAAACCAAACAAACAAAACAAAAAACAAACAAAAAAACATATTTACTGATTCTGATTGATAAGTAAATTATTTTGTAATTAGCTTAATCTGTATCTTGATTTTTTTTTTTTAATTAAAAACGAAAATGTCACCAGGGTGAGGGTAGGGGTGGAGCACACCTTTGATCCCAGCACTCAGAAGGCAGAGGCAGGCGGATCTCTGTGAGTTGGAGGCCAATCTGTTCTACAAAGCGAGTTCCAGGACAGCAAGGGCTACACAGAGAAACCTTGTCTTGAAAAATCAAAACAAACAAAAAAAAGTCACCAGGTGTGGTAGCACATACCTTTAATCACAACACTCAGGAGGCAGAAGGCAGATCTCTGAATTCAAGACCAGACTAGTCTGTATAGTCAGACCCTTTCAGAAAAAATGTCTTCCCTTTATTCTCTGACCTCTAACACTAACAGTAACATTTTTATTTGGGGCTATTTGTTTATCAAGATAAGATCTCAGGTAGCTGGGGTTAGCTTTAAATTACTGATGGATCCTCCTGCCTTAGCCTAAATGCTGGAGATACAGGTATACACCACTCACCCAATAAAAGTAGGCCTTAAACAAATGTCAAAACCGGGGCTAGAGAGTAGTTAAGAACACTGGCTGTTCTTCCAGAGGCCCTGGGTTTAATTCCCAGCACACACATGTCAGCTCACAACTGTCTGTAACTCCTGTTTCAGGGGATCAACACCCTCATACAGTCATACATGTAGGAAAAATACCAATGCACATTTAAAAAAGTCTAAACCAAAGCCAGAAATGATGGTGAATACCTTTAATTCCAGCACTAGAGAGACTGAGGAAGGCAGATCTCTGAGTTCTAGAGAAACAGTCTCAAACAAATGAACAAAAATGTCAAAACCCGACTCAACAAGATGGTTTAATGCGTAAAAGCACTTGCTACATCCCTTATGACCTGAGCTTCTCTGATCCTACATAAAAGGAATGACTCCCACAAGTTGTCCTCTGACCTCCACAAATGCAGATGTGCACAGACCTGAACTTAGACACACACATATGAGAATAATAAAGAAAAAATAAATTTAAAAAATTATACTAGCCAGGCGGTGGTGGCACAGCCTTTCATCCCAGCACTCAGGAGGCAGATCTCTGTGAGTTCCAGGCCAGACTGGTCTACAGAGCAAGATCCAGAACAGGCACCAAAACTACACAGAGAAACCCTGTCTCAAAAAAAAAATTTTGTACTAGTCAGATTTTTTGTCAACATCTGGAAAAAGGAACCTCAACTGAGAAAATACCTCCATCAGACTAGCCTGTAGGCAAGTAGATAAGGGCATTTTCTTGATTAATAATTTATATGGGAAGATCCCGTCCACTTAGACCATGCCATCCCTGGGCAGGGGGTCCCAGGGTGTATAGAGAGCAAAGTGAGCAAGCCTCTAGGAGCAATTGGTAAGCAGCATTCCTCTGTGAGCTCTGCTTCATTAAGTTCCTGCCTCCAGGTTCCTGCCTTGCTTGAGTCCCTGCCTTGGCTTCCCTCAGGGAAGAACTATGATCCAGACACAAAAGCCTGAGTTGTTTCTGGTCATGGTGTTTATCACAGCAGTAGAAAGCACACTAAACCAGAAATACCGGCTGGGAATAGAAGGAACAATTGTCTAATATGCACAAAGCCCTGGGTTTAATCTCCATTTCCCCTTGGTGGCCAGAAGGGGTAAGGGGAGAACAACCAACTGATAGGGCTGGGAAATTGGTTCAGTGGGTAGAGTGCTTGCTATGCAAACACGAGGACCTGAGTTTGAATCCCCAGCACTCATGTAAAAGCCAGGCACC
>CABHPP010105483.1:0-15395 GCA_902168425.1 Peromyscus attwateri
CCTTCCTTCCTTCCTTCCTTCCTTCCTTCCTTCCTTCCTTCCTTCCTCCCTCCTCATGGTGGTTTGAAAGAAAATGGCCCCCAAAGGATATAGTACTATTAGGAGGTATAGCCTTGTTGGAGGAAGTGTGTCACTATGGGAACAGGCTTTGAGGTCTCTGTCTCACACTTCCCTCAGTGTGACAGTCAGTCGACTTCCTGTTGCCTGCAAGATGCAGCACTCTCAGCTACAGCACCACATCTGCCTGCATGCCGCCATGCTCCCCTTCATGATCAGAATGGACTGAACCTCTGAAACTGTAAGCGAGTCACCTCAATGAAATGTTTTCCTTTATCAGAGTTGCTTTGGTCATGATATTTCTTCACAGCAACAGAAACTCTAAGATACTCCCCCCTTTCTTCCTTACATTTCTTCCATTTTATCTTTTTCTTTATTTTTGGTGGTACTGAGCATCATGAACCTAAGACCACTGAGCTATATTCCCCAGCCCTTTTATGACCATTTTATTTTTGGAACAGGGTCTTATTCAGTTGCTTGGGCTGGTCTTGAACTTGTGATCCTCCCGCCTCAGCTTCCCAAGTAGGGCATGCCACCATATCTCCCTCAGCTATCATTTCTTTGTGATGAAAACATTTAAAATAACTTATTCTACTTTTTTTGATAAATATACATTATTATTATCTATAGTCATTCATTTTATGGTACAACAGACATCAATTAGTAAAAATGTTTGAAAATCTAGTATGGGGATATGACAATCTTTGCTTGATAGATGTATCTCCTCAAAAAAGATCAGCCTGAGATTACTCCCCGCTCATATTTTTCAAAATATATCAGATACAATACAGAAGGAATGTTTAGTTCTGATCAGTGGGTAAAGGAGGTAGAAGAGGAGAGACAGCCTCACATCCCAACCAGGTGCTAAGAAAGAATGCAAATTAGCGGAAGCCAGAAAGACTACTGTCTGAGCGAGAAGGTCAGGTAGCCAGGAAGTCCTTAGGATCCTCCCAAGAAAACAAATGCAGACTGATGGATAAGGCAAGCACTAGAGAGTCTACATATGAAAAACTGAGGCCCAAGGTGCTTTAATCTTTAGAGAAACAGCCTTTGTGCCAGGTTTTATAGTATTTAAGATGTGGGCATTATAAATAGGATGTTGTTCACAGCATTTTCACTCTGACCTGTATCACCTCCATGCATTTGAGGATATTTTGACTGACAACTTATCAAGAGGGGTAGCCTGGTTTAAAGTCCCAACTTTCTATTTATTGGGTTTGCCCCATCAGCACCAGGTTCCTCTCAGACAAGTCCCGTCCTGAGATTCTCGGTGGAGTTCTGCAATGGATTGTCTGTAGGACAGGAAGATGTTAGGTTACCTTATTTTTAAGCCTTGACTTTTACCCCTTCAAACTACAGAAAGCCAACCCATGATGATGCTTTCAGCCCAGTGAGGATTTCGTCTAAATACAGATGAAGTTCCGGCACCACCTGGGGTTCCCCTTCAGTGATCACAACTCTTCCCAGGCAGATTTGAAGTAACAGTGAATCTTCTACGGCCCATTTCCTTATATCTATGATGTGTTCACTTTTGTTTTTCAAGGGAGAAACATCCTCCACGCATTATTTTGAGACACAAATTTAACTTGAGTATCTTGAAACAATTACAAATGATGTTGTCCTTAATCCCCCACATTTGCCTGAATCACCCAAATGCTCCTGCACCCAATTTCCCTCCAAACTTTTAGACTTCCTTGTACTCTTGGTTAGAGATGTGAATGAGAATCACAAAAGTAACTGAAAAAATTTCTAGGAGTTAAATTAAAAAGAGGGAAAAATCAATGCTATAACATATTTTATTTAACCTGCTGTATTAATATAAAAAGCAATATCATTTTAACCTACATAGCATGAATTACGGGTGGATTACATCATGTGTTCCCTCCCCCGCACACTTGAGTCTTGGAATCCAATGTGCATTTTACACCTATAGCACATTGCATTGGAGATGAGCCTCATTTCAGGTGCTCAGAGGCTGCCCTTGGCAAGTAGTGACCATAGGGATCAGTGAGGTTCTCATGCTTCACTTATCAGTGCTCAGGAAACTGCTCCCATACAGAGTTCTTTATCTGTATTTTGTGTAACTTTCGAAGGGGTTCTTTTTCTTTGCTTTTGCCCATGCCACAGTCTTCCCTTGTATTGTAACCTCATTAAGTTCCACCTCTCAATTTCTTATCCCTGAAAATGATAAAAGTCAAGGGCTAAGGAGCTGACTCCATAGCTCCATAGATAAAGCATTGGCTCTGTAAGCATGGTGACATGAGTTCAATCCCCCAGAATCCACAATTAAAAAAAAAAATGCAGGCCACGAATCAGTGTGCTTGAAATCCCAGTGCTGGGGAGGTGGAGACAGGAGGATCCCTGGACTCACTGGCAAATAGGACCAGCAGAAATGTTGAGCTGCAGGTTCAGTGAAAGATGCTGTCTCAAAAAAAAAAAAAAAAAAAAACCACAAACAAACAAAACACCAAAAAAGGGTGGAGAGCAACTGAAGACGATGTAGACATCTGTGCTCCATATGCACAAGAATGTGTGCACCCATATACACATATGTGCACGCGTGTGTACATACACACACACACACACACACACACACACACACACACACACATATACACACTGAAAAAAAGAAAGTATACCCCAGCATATTGATTTTAAATAATGTCTAGGAATTTTTCTCTAAATTAAAAAAAATGCATACCATCAGACACTTGGTAGTGAGGTCATTCGTTGACTATCATTTTAATCCCCACATTGCCCCTCCTCCTTTTGGGTTCATCTGATGGAACAAATTATCCAGTTACATTTTCAGAGAGGATGCCCTTTGGTAAACTGTGCAAAACACTCCTTATTCTTTCATAGTAAATTTTAGTTGGGACTGGACACAGACCACTGTTCATTGCCTCTGAGCACGAGGAGAATTGATCCAGTGGCTGCTGGCATGCAAAAATCAACCATGGATTAACTATCTAGTCCTACCTACTCGTTCCCAGCTGAGTCACTTGTGACCGCCTCTCTCTACAGCACGGGGCCTTTTATGTCGTCCGTCTGTTTGTCCTCACTGTGCCCTCAGTTCAGGGATAGTTTGTCACTTGTTTACTATTTGCTTCTCCAAGAGTCCTACGTCTTTCCTTCTGGAGCTCCTGGTGGGCAGATGTCTCAGGTTTTAGGATCCTTCATGTACACCTGTCTCAGCTTGCTCCTTCTTTCCATGTATGTTTATGTGCATGGTATTTTCCAGAACATAGATTCTCTTAGCTGTGTTTGTTTTGTTTTAGTCTGAGCGTGTGTATTTGTTTTTAGGAATTGAAAACTGGATGGCTTGTCTGTGTTTTTTTTTATTAAGTATATGAGGAAAAAATTAATGTATTCCACTGTTATAAAATAGCATCGTCTACTGACAGTATTTCCTGGGGGTTAGTTCTTCAGTTTGGTTTGGATTTGCTATTTTTCTTTTAAAGCGCAGCGACTCTTGATTGTCTGTTCATATTAATGGAAGGATTGCAGAACTCATTTCTTCATTTCAAATAATCCTGTTAGCCTTCTTATTAACATGCGTTCTGACCTCCTCTGCCTCCTGTTAGTAAGAGAGGGAAGGATCGGGGAGAGGCTTAGTTTTTGGGGCTTGGAAAGAGATGTCTTCTTCACTGGAGTACGGCCTCCCAGGCCTTGTTAATCTCTACTTCAGAAAGTGTACTCAGAGACACAAACTGGATCCAAAGCCTCTTTTCATCCCTAAATTCTAATCTGTTTCTCATGAAGACACACTAGCAGCAACAGCCTTTCCTTTGTTGAGAGAACAGGTCATTAGCCAATGGAAAGTGCTATAGCTTCCAGGCTCTTTTGTGCATGAGTGAGATTTTCCAGACTTCCCTACAAGATCTTTTCATATTTATGGATACATTCATTTCAGGGTCCAGTAGCCTTTCAGCTTCTCTCTCTCTCTCTCTTTCTGTTTTGTGTGTGTGTGTGTGTGTGTGTGTGTGTGTGTGTGTGTGTGTGTGTGTGATATGTATGTATTCATGTGGGTGTCCATGTGCATGCACATTCATGTGTGTGGGGAGGTTAGAGTTTGACACTGGGTATTTTCTTTGATCCCCTCCACCTCATTTTTTTTTTGAGACAGGGTCTCTCACTGAGCCTGGAACTCATGGATTTGGCTAGGATGGTTGGCCAATAAATTCCAGGCAATTGCCTGTCTCTGCCCCACAATTCTGGCATTACATATATGCACCACCATTTCCAGCTTTTACATGGATGCTGGGGACCAGGCTGAGGCTTTCCTGCTTGGATAGGGGGTGCTTTAAGAACTGAGCAATCTCCCCAGCCCCTAATCACTGCGAGTTTTTAATCAAGGTGCTCCAGTTTACTTTTCTGTTGCTGTGATAAAAGAGCCTGACAAAAGTAACTTAAGGGAGAAGGGCTGATTTTAGCTCATGACTCCTGATTATGGCTCATATTGTACAGAAGTCAAAGTGACAGCAGGCATTCCAAAGGATACCCCAATGCAGATGGCCCCTCATTGAGACTCTCTACTCTGATGATTCTACACCGTGTCAAGTCGACAATTAAAACTACCTTATGGGGATTCACTCTTTCCTCCTTGTTCCTGGCAATTCCTACTAGATACCACATGAAATCCGGGTTTTTTAAGAGGTGACACAAGAGGATGAGGAGGAGAAAGCAAAATCACTGGAACAAGGGGGTTCTGAGTTCTGTGTCTGTTTCCACTGGGATAGACAAGTATGGCTTTTAGGCCTGTGTATTTATGGAAGAGTCTACTAGGAGACTTAACTAACCTCGATAGGATGTCTCACATCTTAAGCTCCTAGCCAACGGGAGATTCCTGTTGTTTTTAATGCTATAATAAAAGGATTTAAATGGGGGGAAAAGACTGCTTTGTAAACAGCTAGGAGGAATGGATTATCGGTCCCTCTTTTCTGCGGCCTAAATTGAGGACACACAGTGCTGAACATCATTAAGCCTACAATTACTGTAAATATGTTTGAGCTAGGGCCTCAGGTTAACATATGAACTTCTATAGTTCTCGATCACTTAGAATTATCTCACAGATCTAAATAAAACTGACCAAAGGACTTGGTAAGACCTAGGTCAGTGGGAACTTTGCAAGAATTGTGAGGTCATGGTCTTGTCTTGGTCAGCAGCCATGCACAAACTATTAAGAGTTTTACTAAAATGGGGATCATATTACTAAATATAATGTGTATACACAGGCACAAAAGAGCAACTATCATATTTTGTATTTTGTGGCATTTTATAGTGTCCCAAGATTTATCTTTTAGTCATTTGCATTTCACATCTGAAGTAATTAATATTCACTTTAGGAGGTGAGGGCATGTATGTAACTCAGTGTTTGGTTGGATGTGGAAATGTATAGACCCATTGTATTAAGTTGTGTGTGGTGCCAGGCTACACTGTTTCAGAGAAAATGCCAGCCATATTTATAGAGGGGATCCAATACATACAAGCTTACCTTCCTTCGTTAGGGCAGTTGTTAGGTACTGATGGTGTGTCAGTACTGTGGAAGGCACAGGGAGTTAGGCATGGTCTGGAGTAGCTGTGTTCACAGTGACTTTAACCACTGCAGTTACTTGTCCTGGTATTGCAGCTTTACTTAGAGCAGTGATTCACAAGATGGCAATGCCTGTACCAAGAGCTGCATCTGGAAACTTTTCAGATGTGAAATTCCAGGGACCCACCAAAGGCTCCTGAATCTGACACTCTGGGGGCTGGAGTTTGCAGAAGCTAGTCAGTTGATTGTGATGTATGTTTAAGTATGTGTGGTGGTTTGAAAGAAAATGGCCCCCAAAGGGAGTGACACTATTAGGAGGTGTAGTCTTGTGGGAGGAAGTATGTCATTGTGGAGTCAGGCTTTGAGGTCTCATACATGCTCAAGCTACACCCAGTGTCTCAGACCACTTCCTGTTGCTTGCAAGATGTAGGACTCTCAGCTACTTCTACAGCACCATGTCTGCCTGCACTCTGCCATGTCCCACCATGATGATAATAGACTGAATCTCTGAACTGTAAGCTACCCCACTTAAATGTTTTCCTTTATAGGAGTTGGCATGGTCATAGTGTCTTTTCACAGCAATAGAAACCCTAACTAAGACAGTGTAGACCTCTGCTTGAGAGGGGAAAGCTTGATTGTACTAACTCAAAGAGAATATGAATGTCAAGGGAGATTTGGGCAGGGTGGCTCAGTAGGTAAAGTGCTTACCACACAGCTATGAGGACCTGAATTCATTCTCTAGAACCTATATAGAAAGCCAGGCATGGTGGTCCATGCTTGTATCTCCAGTGTGCAGGACGCAGAGATGGGTGTATAACTGAGGCTCACTGGCCAGCCAGCTTGGCTGAACAGCAAGTCCCAGGTACCATTGAGAGATCTTGTCTCCAAAACAATGTGGATGGCTCTTGAGAGCCTGAGGCCGATGTCTAAATACACCCCCCCCCCACGTGCACACACCCACCCTCCCAACAACTCACCCCCACACACACAAATATTGAGATAATGGCAGTATTTATTGCTCTGTTTCTCCTCTGACAACCGTACTTGATTATTTTGGCTCAAAATATATTTGATTCTACTTTTGGCTTCATATTAAGAGGAATAATTTAATGTTTTTTGAGCTTCTTTATTTCTGTTATATAAGAAGCTGTTGAGGGCTTCTGAGAAAGTCACCCAACTGTGCTGCTTGGTCCCAGCATAAATGCACAGAATAAATACGTGGCTTTCAGCTGCATCAGATGCCTGATTCAACTTCTACACCCACGATGTTTCCTTGTTAGCCCCCAGCACATTTTCCAGCAGCTGACTGGAATGTTCTGTTTGACTATTAGATTACCAAAACCAACTTAGAGTCTTCACAGCTAAAACATGTTGTTGGAAAAAAATATCTGACATCCATCCTGATCAAAGTAACTTCTTGACAAGAACCCAGTAAATATGCTTAATTCCTTCACATCTTGTTTCATCGATCATAGTCAGACATTGGCATTAATACTGTCCCAATCTGAGCTCAAATCCACCAAGACCCCTCCCTCTCCTGATCCTCCTGGGTCATAAGACTTCCATTGGCTGTTAGTGTTTTTCTTTCTTTCTTTTTTTTTTTTTTAAAAATAGTAATAGTAATGAGTTGTTTAATCTCTATCAGTTTACATATTTTCTAGAGGTATTTTTTGCTGTCAATTTTAAATTATTTATTTATTTTTAAATTACACTCATGATATTCATTAATTACACTCATGATATTAATCACATTTGTGGTATTCATAGATTACATTTGCAGTATTCATTCAATTACATATATATATATATTTTTTAAATTTTAAATGCCTGTTAGTGTTTTTCTTTGACTGTTTACATATGCTAAGGAACTTTTTCATCTTAAAAGGCAAAGCTAAATCTTACCTCAATTTCACAGTTTACAGAATCTACTAATCTCAAATTTTTATTTTATGTTATGGAATTTCTTGAATTTATCTAATCTGTTCTCTTCACCCTTTTTAACTGGCCTGCCATGTAGCTCAAAGAAGGCGTCTACTGAGCCTTGCTGCTTAAAATGGCTGACTATAAATATATACTTAAAAATGTGAAAATACAGCAATCTACAAAGATGAACATATGATCCCAGAAGTTTTAAATAGTGAATATGCTCCTACTTTATTGCGGCTCTTTAAAAGATAAATACTAGTTTGATGAATTTTAGAAAGAACACTGTAACAGTGGATTATCTGAGAACCAGAATTCAATTACATGTGTAAATATTACCTAGAACAAACAGGGATAATTGAAATTCAAGGATAATTTCTTTTCTTTAGACTTTGAATTGTCATACCCAATCAAGTTTCTACTCAGAACAGTAAATGAGTGGTGTTTTGCAAAAGAACTTCATTTCTTCCCTCCCTCCTGTAGTTAAAATAATCAAAATAACTGAATGCTATAGTAATAGGATTTAAATGGATGGGAGAGGAGACTGCTTTGTAAAGAGGCAGGAGGAATGGCTTGTCTTTCCTTCTTTTCCGCAGCCTACATTGAGGACACGCCGTGCTGAACATCACTAAGCCTATAATTACTGCAAATATGTTTGAGCTAGGGACTCAGGTCAATATGTGAACTTCTATAGTTCTCAACCACTTAGAATTATCTGGCAGATCCAAATAAAACCGACCAAAGGGTCTTCCTACAGCAGGAAGAGAAATAACTAGGAAACTGGTAACAAAGCATGGTTTTTGTTTGGAAGAAAAATGACACCACATTTCCCCTCCAATTTTCTTTAAGAAATATTGACATGTTACAGGTGGCAAAGGTCTACCAGGGAATGACTAGGAGGGGGAAGTAAGGGAGTATGTTCTAGAAGAGCAATCTAATTATACAAGAGAAGTCACGATTGTTTGTTTTGTTACTATAGAAGAATTAGAAAGAACAAAATGATTTTCAGTGGCTTAATTCTCGAGGTCAAAATAGTTTCACACATACGTGCCAGATTTAACAGTACTCCAATATCACAAAGCTATGTTATAAATCCTACTAATGATCATTTACTCCATCCACTCACCCTGTGATTCCCACCTATGAAGAAATATTGTCACTACTCAGTCCTTTATGAAAACCAAATGACAGAGATGCACAGGAAGATCTCATAAGCTTTTCATAAAACATCCTGCTGAATATTTTCCTTAGTTAGTACTTAGTCTTCTACACTATGGACACAGTCCAGCCATCAGAAAAGAAAGAATGTACATGTTCTTGCCCTTAAAACAGAAAGACCCACATGGAAAGAAGGGTCCTTTAAAATTAAAGAACATTAAGAGATTTCAGATGGAGACATTGCCAAAAAGAAAATGATTGCCCAAAAGCGCCAGTCTCCATCTTTCCTTAAAAAAACATTTAGCCAAACCAGCGCAGATGTAGTCGGGCTTTCAGTTTTATATTTTAGCAGTGAATCTCCACAATTCTATGTGAAATTGAAGTTATTGCCCTTAATAGGAGTGCCAACTCTTTTCTGCCAAGAGATCTGTTTGTGCCAGCTTGTAGCTATGGCGCTCAAGCCAAAGATGACGTTTGTTTGATTTTTAATGTGGTGCATGCAAAGCCCTTTCATGTATGGAGCGTGCACAAGAAAATGACTCCAGGAATTGCCTTAAGGCTGCCTTGCCTGTGTTTAGCATGGAAGGTAGCTTGCCAGGAAGCTTGGAGGTTTGCTGTGTTAGAGTGTGGGTGTTTCATCAGCACTTAATAATGGTGCCAGGTTTAATGTTTGCTGCCGTAGGTAAAGGGAAGGAACACAGTTTTCCCGAAAATAACGAAGCAAGCATATGACAAGAAAGGAAGTGCAGAATTCAGGATGAGTTGCACATTATTCAACTTATGCAATTTCTCCCCTTCTGTGCTTCATGTAATATTATTTCACTGAGTTTTAGTTAACTAAACACAGCTTTAGCCATAAATCTCATAGGAAATAAATCAGGTGATTTCTTTTGATTTTTTTCACCCCCAAAGAGATTTAGCAAAGTATGGTAACCAAAGCCAACCAATTAACAACAGCCACTCCTGCCCGGAATTTCTACTGGAGCTATGAGAGTCAGTCATATGACCATAATAACGGAAAGCCCTCTAAAGAAGGAGGGCCTCAGTCATAAACTCTGTATTTTAACTCCAGTACAACTGACAAGCACTATCTTACAACAACGTTTTTTGTTACAGCTTGTTAGAAATAGGTGCGGGGGCAGGTAGCTGATAGGGAAGCAGGGCTAGACAAGTGGAGAGGTACATAGGTAGAAAATCTGAGAAATGAAGGGAACAAAGGACAGCAGCACCTTCCTCTGTCACTATGGTGAAAAAGGGAGATTTTAATACAATTTCCACTGAGTGAGCCCTCACTCAAGTCTAAAACAGAGCACCAACATCATCTGATTATTACACCATACTGATAACCTTTGCTACTATTAACATTAAAATATGCAAGTGAATTTTTTTTTCTTCAAGTTGGACTGAGATTCAAGAACTGACTTTTTTAAAGACAGAATCTCGCTCTGAGGCTGGTCAAGGGCTTGAACTCACAGGAAGCCTGCCTTAGTCTCCCAAGGATTGCTTTGCATTAACTTATCACATAACATTCCTTTATTGTGTGTTATATTCCTGACTATAATAGATTTACATCCCATTTATAGGAAAATGTGTATCATATTTACATATGCATATAATTGAGACAAATTGCATTTAAAAATGTAATAATTTGCTTCTTCTTTACTTTCTTCTGAATTGTTACCATAGCAATTGATGCATGATCCACCATAAGGACTTATAGATTACATTTTGAAAACATATTTCTCTGGGGCTTATTTTTAAGACTCACTCTTCAGCAAGGTGAGTTCCACTGAGGATGAGGTCGGATATTATTGGAACACTCACAGAAAATCCCTGGCTGATAGTTTTTGAGAGTCTCAGGGTTACAAGTTTAGAAAACCTCGCTCTTTGCAAGAGTGGATACGATTAAACCTGGCAAATCTTACATGAAGTTTTCTTTGTTAATCGCTTTGTGACATCTTGTCTTAATGGACAGTTTCAGTTTCATAGTTTCTAAGATTGGTGGGCATGGATATTGAGGGACAAAAAAAAAAGTCAAATTAAAACTAGGCTTTTATGTAGTCCTAGAGCATTCAACGTGAACTAGATCTCTAAGAGGTGACTAAGCCAAGCCCCCTCCCCTTGGTTTCTTTTTGTTTTGTTTTTTTGAGACAGGGTTTTTCTATGTAGCCTTGGAGCCTATCCTGTCCCCTTGGCTTCTTGTCAGAAGGCCACAAACTGTGACAGGGCAAGGCAGGGCAAGACAGGGCAGAGGTTCCTCCATCTTGTATTCCTGCTGAGGCCATTTCAGGTTTAACTAGCATTTGATCTCCTTGATGAAGAATCCCGTGGGAAATTATCCAACTCGAGGACCTGAGGCTAAGATGCTCCAGCTAACTTACCATAATAACTTCTGTTAAACTTCCTGCTTGTGCAGACCAACCCCTGCAGCTGCCCAGTGAGATGCCAGGATGAGCTTTGGCCTTTACAAGTCCCTTGCTCTAAATGCTCAGGCTCTGCACATAGATCTGAACACCTGAGTGGCATCCCAGCCAGCTGGAATAAAGGCTTTCAACTGGCTATAAACTCTGTCTGAGTGGTCATCTTTGATGGGCTCCCTATAACGAAACAGCTTGGATCACTTTACAATGACTGACGGATAAGGAAGTCCTGCAGTGCACAGGTTCTCAGCTGTTGAGGACATATATTTGTACTGATGAAGGTTTCTTTGAAAACATTATACCTCACTTGGTTAGTTAGCTTTTGTGTGAGCACATGCATACTGTGACACACTGTGAATACACCACCTCAATGTGCATAGTGAAAAATAGATCATTGATCAGTTTGCAAATAAGTGGGCATATAGCTGCATATATATGTATATGTGCATACATATGTTTATATATATACACACATACATACATACATACATGTATACGCTTTCTATCTCTCTAGTTCTCTTGTTCATTTTATTCTCTGTCTTCTGTCACCTTAGTTATTTGGTAAATGAATGAAGCCATCGTGACTCTGACTCTGGCAGTTCCAGACCTATAACAGTGCTTGGAATATATGTAAAAATGTAAAGACATCTCAGGGAAATTGCTTAGTAAACGGCTATATGCAGACACTGCCTTAGATAGTTCTAATTAATTTATTTTTAAGTAGCAATTCCTGAGCACCACTAAACAGCAAGGTGTTTAGCTGTGACAAGGGCTTAGTTTTCCTGAGGGGCGGATGAGCACCTTCAGAGCATGGGGTGGTTAAATCGAGACTGTCTCGCAGAGGTTCAGGTATTCCAAACACTTGGTTCACAGTAGGTGATGCTATACGGAGTGGCTGCAGATTCCCTGGGAGGTGGAGCCTTGCCGGAGGAGGAAGTGTGTCTCTGAGGGTGGGCTTTGGGTGGTCACAGTCTTGCCCCACTTCCGGTTCCCTCTCCCTGCTTCACATTTATGTCTGAGACAGTGATCTCTCAGCTTCCTGCTCCCACCATCAACCCAATGGCTTGTTGCCATGCCTCCCAACTGTGATGACCTCTTATCCCCCTGGAAAGTTGCGCTTTGGTCATGGTATTTTATCACAGCAATAGAAAAGGAGCTAAGACAGAGAGGGAGAAGGTGTGAGGGAAGCCATCTTGGCTTTCGATGCCCTGGCTTCCGCACCCACAGAAGATGGGCGGTGCTTTCCCCATAACAGATGCCGCAGAAGACATTGTCCTGACTTCAATGTTAATTAGCTCTTACAACGCTGTGATAAAAAATACCTGGCGGGACACCTTCCAAAGAAGAAAGGTTTCATGGTTTCAGAAGGTTCAGAAGCCTGTGGTTGCTAAGATCTAAGTCCTTGGGCAAAAGATAGCAGGAGCATGCGGTGGAGTTTCTTTACCTTGTGGTGAACAAGGAGGAAGGGAAAGAGATCACAGAAAGGGGCCAGGGCAAGGCAGATCTCCCAAGAAAACTCCCTCAGTGCTGGAAAGAGTCTTTTTGTGGCTCTATTCTTCTTTTTATTTTATTTTAAAAACATTTTAAAATTTGACATAATCTCTGCTTACACTAACAACCTTTTGCTAACATTGTATTTATTTAAAGTTATATTAAAGTAGTCGCTGTGTTTCACAACCAATTTTCTTTTAAAAGTTGTTTTCACACTAGAACTTGCGAAGCTGATTCTGTTACTCTCCCTGGCATGATGTTGCATATTCAGTTTGTCTTCCACCTGGAACCCACTGCAGTATGCAGCACAGAGTTTGACGGGCAAGGAAGTAGAGAGAGGGCTAGACAGTGGAGGAACAGCACGGGTGAAATTTTAGAAGGAGGCTTGAATGGGGAGTATGCAGGAAGTGTGAGAATAACGTGGCTGTCTAGGTGAGATGGCTGCCTCCAGTCAGAATGGGAAATAGGAAGAGTGAAAAGGGGGTTGGGTGAGGAGGACACTGGTCCATCAGGAGGTGACAGTGCACAGACTCAGACAAGTCTGGGGTTCCTGGAGGTGGCACGACCTGGGATCCACAGCCTGTGAGTGGCATATCAGATGGAGAAGGGGGGCTTTGACAAATGCACAAACAGCAGGTAGGGAGCTGGGCCCAGGAACAAGGCCCGGAAGTGCTTACCGGCATCATGGTAGTCTCTGTGGAGATGAGGCAGTCTCTCATCTCTCCAGGATAGTTTTGTGCAGTGTGGGATTTCATGTGTGCAGGGGAAGGGCGTCTTCCTCACTTCTGGAAGAACTATGAGCTTTGTGTCTTATGTGTGCACTGCCACATACCTTTCTTACCCTTCTCTGAAAAAAAATACAGGCACAGCAATTTTCACCTCATAGTTCTTTCTCTGGGGTCCAGATTGTATGTCGGGTGCTTGATTTTATTCACTTTCTCACTACTTTAAAAAGTACTTATTTTTAATTGGCAACTAAAAAGTGTACATATTTATGGTGTATGCTCTATTTTGAAATATGTTAGGTATTATGGGATGGCTAAATGAAGCTAGCTAGTGTAGGTGGCATCTCACATTTAACATCTATTTTCTTCCTAGCTCTCAAGTGCAGAGTGTGTCATCACTAATTATGATCTTCATGTATGGGCAGCAAATCTTTTGAATGTATATTTGTAAGGTCATTATATTGTTATTTTAATTCAATTTTTATTCTGCCTTATCTGGAACAGAGTCTTGCCTTTCAGCCCAGGCTAGCCTCAAACTTACAATCCTCCTGCCCCAGACTCCGTAATGTGCCACCAGACTCTTCAAGACAAGATCATGGCTCTTTTGAATGCAGACTTTCTTTTTTAAATGATGTTCAATTAGTAGATACATTCAAATAGTGGAGTTCAATAGACATGCTTAATAACCAATGTAGAAAATGAGCATTCTCAACTACCAGAGTTTACTCAAGACTTATTTACATAAAAAGGAAAATGAAGAGGCTTAGGTTCACTAGGAAAGCTGAATATATGACTAAATTTATAAAAGAACATAAACTAAGCAAAGAACAATTAACACCATAATTAATATTAACATCATAACCTTCTTCACAACATACTATCCTCTGTTTTGAAAGAGGAATTTGCAAGAATCAGAACAAGGAAAACTCACTAGCTCACTCTAAAGTCTACAATATTTTTTTGAAGGCAGAACCAGCTGCAGCCGGGAAGGGTTAGTGCTGGAGGTCTTCAGGTAGAAGCTACTGTAGTGACAGTAGTTCACTGAAACACTACCAGTGAACCTAGAGCTGGAATTTGAAGTAGAGACAGAAAAGACAAGTGATCTGGACCTCAGAACACAGAGAAAGTCATCAAGTCTTATTTGGTCAGAAATCATAGAAAGAAGGGAGAAGAAACACTCCTGGGGAGAGCAGATAAAAATAAGATATTTCATAGCATGAGAAAACTTCTGTTTTCAGTCTTTGGAAACAAATAAATCGGAACATCCTCAGACAGAACCTATGATGTCTTAACCATTGTTCATTATGGTTCCCACCTCACATGGCAAAGGCCTATTTTATTAGCACTGAAACATTACCTCTAAATGTTACTCTCCTTTCATGTCATTGATGCTCCTTAGCTTAGCTGGTACAGATAAATACATGCATGTGCTTTGTCTGGGTCATTTCTAACAATGTACAAAGTGGACTTCCTAATGCTAAAAACTGACAAGATCTGGATTTTGGCTAATAACTTTGTCATGCCACTCACTAGACCACGTGAGCTGTTTCATTGGGCCAGATCTCGGAGAATGTCAGGTCTGGTGCCACTCAAGGTGGGTAGGGAGAGGGTGGTCAATGAATGTGAGTTACTGGTTATTTGCTTTCATCCAACCTTGAATGCCCATTGTCTTCTCATTTATGAGTTTCCCTACTCTCTACTATGGGTTGCAGTGTGTGGCATTCTCTGGCCAATTCACCCATGTAAGCTTTAAGCTCTAGTACTCCAGAATGTAGCTATGTTTGGAAACATGGTCTTTAAAGAGGTAATTATGGTAAGATAAGGTGATATAAGTGGGTTCTATCCCAATTTTGTTGTCCTTAGAAGAAGAGGAGCTTGGGCTGGTGATATCGTTCTGTTGGGAGAGTGCTTACCTAGCGTGAACGAAGCTCTGGGCCCATCCCCAGCACTGCATGGATTAGGTCTGGTGGCACAGGCCTAGAATCCCATCAGGAAGATGAGTTTAGTGTCATCCTTAGTTGCACAACAAGTTTAAGGACAGCCTAGGCTACATGAGACCGGGTCTCAAAAAAAAAAAAAAAAAAAAAA
>CABHPP010105486.1:0-21562 GCA_902168425.1 Peromyscus attwateri
TTTTTTTTTTTTTTTTTTTTGGTTTTTTGAGACGGGGGTTCTCTGTACAGTCCTAGCTTCTAGAACTCTCTATAGACCAGTCTGGCCTCGAACTCAGAGATCCCTTGCCTCTACCTCCTGAGTGCTGGGATTAAAGGTGTGTGCCACCACCTCCCAGCTGATTTTCTACATCTTAAAGGCCCTCTAACACAGTAGGAAAACCAGGCGCTAACATACAGGTGTTGCTTCCTTCACACCCCAGGGTGCTGGCACCTGCCTGGCAGTGCTCACAGATGGCACACCGTGATCATCTGGCTGCTGTTCCCACCTTGTCCACCCAGTGTCAGCTGCAATGCAGTGAGCTGAAATAGTCACACCTGGCCTTCCATAGCCAATGTATCACTCTCCAAGCAAGAAAGACAAAGTTCACATTTCTGAGACCAGAAGTATCCATGTGCCTCACAGCCCCATGGACTGATGATCTTTAGCTCCCAGGATATCACACAACACAGAACTAAAAGCTGCAGCATCTCAGGTGGACACTGCAGCCCCAAACAGTATGAACCATGTTTGTTCACACCGTGAATTAACTGCTTCAAAGGATCATAATGTGCAAGATAGCTCCATTCTTATTAAGAGGATAATAAGATGTGAATAAGTTACAGTTTTTATTTTTCACAAATAAAAATGACAAGTGACATGTAAAGGACAGTACAGTAATACAATAATAGTAACAGTAATAGGCTAGCTATCTCATAGAGACAGAAGCCCACAAAATACTATTATACTGATTTTTTTAAGAAAGACATTAAATAAATTTGGGAATAATACTTTTAACTAAATCAACAAATCAAAATTGAGCACACACCAAAGTACCACATCCAGAACCCATAAAGTGGTACTTAAGGAAAAGGAAAATCTGGAATTCCACATCCGGGGCTCTATTGAAGTCAAGGAGGCTCAAATCCTAAAACAAAAAAGGAAAAGAGAGTTAAACAATGCTCCCATGAGGTTCCACAGACACATGTCTGTTTCTTTCCCTTTCAGCTGGGGATGTAATGTAGGGCCTCATTCATGCTAGGCAGTGCTCCACCACTGAGCTATCTTCTCGCTCAGGATGGACACTTGAACACTTCATCTGCTCAAGACATTTTTTTCTTACTCTTACAGTAGTTTTATATGCTAAAGAAAAGATTATAGGGGGGTGAGATGACTCAGTGGGTAAAGGTGTTTGTCACTAAGCCTGATGAGGTAAGTTCAATCTCCAGAACGCACATGTGGGAGGAGAGAACAGACTTCTCAGGTATACCATGGTAAGCACATTCCTCAGGTATACCATGGTAAGCACATTCCTCAGGTATACCATGGTAAGCACATTCCTCAGGTATACCACGGTGAGTACATTCCTCAGGTATACCATGGTAAGCACATTCCTCAGATGTACCATGGTAAGTACATTTCTCAGGTATACCATGGTAAACACATTCCTCAGGTATACCATGGCAAGAACATGCATTTATGTGCACACACACAGATGTTAGAAAAATAAAATAAAAACACCTCTTATTTATAAGAGAATGTTTACATTTTTATTTTATTTTTAGTAAGTATTCATGTGGGGGAGCAGGGGGTGTTCATGCAAGTGCAGCTCCTCTGAGAGTACAGAGGATGGTACTGGAAACCCTGGAGTGGAGATATGGGCAGCTGTGAACCACCCAAATTGGCTACTGGGAAGTAAACTCAAGTTATTTGGGAGAGCACTATGTGCTCTCTAAGAAAGGATTTGAAACTCAGTATTGTGGCTAATGCCTGTTGTCCCAGCCCTCAAGAAGCTAGGACAGGAGAATGAAGAGTTTTAGGCTAGCCTGGGCCACACAGTAAGTTTCAGGCCAGCCTAGACTATATAGTGATAATCTGGAAACTTTTTGGACAATTGGTTTTGTATTTGCAGGGATGGTCACTATTCAATCCTTTAACAATAATATGTATTCAAAAATTTCAATGTACGAAAACTAATCTCCCTATTGGGCAAACTTATGCATTAGATTCTATTTATACACCACAACACACAGAACAATGTCTCTTCATTTTTTGACCTCTAGAACAAGTTTCTGAGATGGAGTTCTATGATGGAGTCTGGACATCTAACCTGCCTTTCTTCAGCCTATCTGAGAGTACATGAACAGCTGAAGGTGGGCTTTAATATAAAAAGAGCCATACATGCTACTGCATGCTTTACAATGCTTCTCATTATAGAGAATGAATGGACCAGGAAACAGCTTGCCTGACCTTCCCATGTCCATCTGAGGAAAGCCAGACAGCACTGGAGAATTATTAACTAGATTAACACAGTAAATGGCCTAAATCTTTGTAGTGGCAGATATCCAACCATGAAGACTGCAGCACCTCTCATTCTAGCTGGTAGACCTACTAAAAACTGAAACCAGTTAGTAACCTCATGGGTAGAGCCAATCTTTAGTACTTGTAGATAGGGAGGGTTTGAATATCTCAGCTTTTAGATTTAGGGAAGAAGAAAGGGAAGGTTAAAAATCCTGTTCATATTAGACATGTTGGCACATGCCTATAATCTTAGCATTTGGTAGGTGCAAAGATGAGGACCTGGAGTTTGAGGCCATGCTAGGCAACATAGCAAGTTCTAGGTCACTCTAAACTATCTACTGATATCTATCTGAAAAACCAAGAAACAGGACAGGGATGGAGCTCAGTGGTGGAGCACTTGCCTGGTATGTGCTAGGCACTGGGTTCAATCCCCAGAATTGAAAAGAGAAACGAAACAGGCCATCAACATTTAGTCATGGATGGGAGAAAGAGCCCCCTCCAGGGAAAGCTATTGGTAGCTGGTGGCCGATGGGATGGGAGAGTCTTGGTCCTCAGCAGTGCAGTCACTGGTGATAAGCCCCTGTCCAGTGGTTAGTGCCTCATTCAATGTGTCACAAAACAAAAGCACAAAGACATGGTAATGGGAGAGAACCTGTTAGGAGGACGGAGGCCATCAGCGGAGATGGGAAGTAAGTAAGAGAGGGTGTGGAGGTGAGAGTGAGCAGACCAGAACATTTCGTATACATGTGTGAAATTGTCAAAGAATAAATTTAAAAAGGAAAAAAAAAAACAAACAAAAAACACTATCAAAACCAAATCAAAAATCAAACAAGTTGGGGGGTGGTGGTGCACGCCTTTAATCCCACCACTCGGGAGGCAGAGCCAGGCGGATCTCTGAGTTCGAGGCCAGCCTGGTCTACAGAGCGAGATCCAGGACAGGCACCAAAACTACACAGAGAAACCCTGTCTCGAAAAAAAAAAAAAAACAAAACAAAACAAAAAAAAAGAATCAAACCAAAGACTACTATCCTGGTCCCAGAGGACTGAACAACAGAAAGCATTTCATTCAGAAGCACCACACACACACCTCACCATAACCACCACACAGTATTGTCCTGGTGAAAACCACGTTCTTTGGAAATGGAAACAAGGAGGAGTCTGCGGAGGAAACTACGAGCGCTCGAGCAGAGTAAGAATGTTGTCAGTGGACAGGGACACTCACACATGTGGACCTGAATCTGCTGGCGAAGGAAGTGAGAGGGTTAAAGCACTAAATGATCTCTCAAGTCTGCCGACTGAGTCCACAGGAAACCCAGAATTAAGGTGAGATAGACAGATAGATAGATAGATAGATAGATAGATAGATAGATAGATAGATAGATCACTTACTGTTCCTCTTTTTAAGCATTTATGGATAAAACTGTGTTTTTCTAAATGTTTCATTAGTAATGCTGAGTCTTGTAAGTCTGGTTCCATAATAGTCAATAATGTAACTACTTCCATCTGACGGTCCAACAATCTAGAAAAGATAGAAATTTAAAGTTATTCCTTTTACTTTACAAAAGATATTTGAGTTTACTTTTGTTAGTAGGCAATAAAATTATTTCAGTGGCCACAAAAAAAGCAAGTCTAAGAAAAAAACAAAGTAAGTGAAGTGGAAAAAGTGCCAGAGAGCTCCCAGGATAGAAAGGAGCTAGAGGAACTGGGTTCTGGCCTACATTCTGTGCCCCTTACTCTGGCCTCCCGACCCCTACGCTCTGCTTTTGTTCTCTCTACAGGCCACCAATGCCACAATCATGTATTGCCACCTCAGCCTTCTCCAATACATGTCTCTCCCCCACTATTTACACACCAGTTCCAGAGAGGGACCTTCACTGACCTGTTTGTGGTTTATGACTATGGCTGGATAATTACCACATCCAAGGAAATAAAATCTAATATGACTGTCCAGGCCAGACTCCCAGAAGGAGTTGGCCGTGTAATTAACTACAACTACCTAGAATGCAAAAGGAAGAGGATCAGTGGACACACACATGCTGGGGCTGGAAAGATGGCGGAGTGGTTAAGAATACTGCCCACTTTTGCAGAGGACCCAGGTTTGGCTCCCAACACCCACACAGTGGCTCACAACCATCTGTAACTCTAGTGCCAAGGGATCTGATGCCCTCTTCTGGCCATGGGCACTGCATGCACATGATGCATAGACATACATGGAGGCAAAACACTCATACACACAAAATTATAGATTTTAAAAATATATTTATAAAAACCCCCCACATGTTCACTACAACCATCTTGTCCACTGTTAATCCTATCTGTACAGTGAACAAGGTTTCCGTAATTATCATTCACGACAGAAATCTACAGGTGTGACCAGTGAGACAGCCCAGCAAGCACAGAGACGCTTTCTTACACCAAGCCTGCTGACCTCAGTTTGACCTCTAGAGTCTGCTCGGTAGAGAAGAAAAACAACTCCAGCAACTTGTCCTCTGACCTCTACATGTGCCCCCCACACCCCCACACACACATAAGCAAATGAACAAACAAACAAAAAACCCTGTAGCCTTAACAGCAGTAGACAAGAATTTACCAAGTTGTATGTTGGGCCTAGGAAGTTTTTATAAGTATCAATACTCTATAAAACTTATCTGCCTGGCACCAGGCTTCAGTAAATATGTTACACTGTTTTTCTGTCCTGTGCCCCCTCTCAATGTGGTCATTTCTCCAAGCAGTAGCAGAAAAGCTACCATCAAAGCCTACCCCAAACCTTACAAAAGCAACTGCCCCTAACTATAAAAGCCATTGAAGATATTTGGTCCCATGGAGGTCACTGGGCCAATGTGCCACTACTTTATACCTTGGGTCTCAACTGTAGCCACAAAATCCCTGGTCTGGGCTGACCTTGGGCCATGGGAGTTTATCTCTAAGGTCCCAATGAGCAGCTTCCTCAGTTCCAAACACAGTGTGAAAACTACTGACAGAAACCGGTGAGGCTGGGATATTCTACGTTGGTATTTCGGTTGCTTACACCAGGGTTCTCTACAGTTCCAATGGGGTATGTGGTAAGTGAGGCCTTACATGTAGTAACCAAGTGTCCATGCACTGCCACAGCACTGGAGCATCAGGACAGGTGTGGTGGCACAGGGCGGTGTGGCAGTTGCTTCATGCACTTTTAAGTTTCAGTCTCGAGACTCAAAGGGTACTATTATCCACTTAACAGATGAAGAAATGGGAGCCTGCGTTCCAGCATCATGGGAGTCGCTCTGAATGAGGAGCCTGCACATGCAACTAACAGAACCCCTTCAGATCAGACTGTCAGAATAAAAAGATGGGCTACCAAGGGACATCACAATTCAGTGCTTTGTAGTAATTAACTGCATTGAAAGTAGTTTTCTCAAGTTTCCATTAGTATGTTAGGGTTGGCTGTTGTTTCTAAGGTGTTTAAAGGGGTATTAAAAGACTTTTCTGATAGATTATTAGAGTCTATGGGTCTTGGGGGTAGTGGGGAAGTTTTCTTGTGCGAAGAAATGCAACAGTCTGTGTAGTGGTATTGTGTTCCCCAAAATATTGTGTACCCTAATAAATTTATCTGGGGTCAGAGAACAGAACAGCCACTAGATATAGAGGCTAAAAAATGGTGGCACTCACGCCTTTAATCCTAGCATTCCAGAGACAGAAATCCCTCTGGATCTCTGTGAGTTCAAGGCCACATTGGAAAGAGCCAGGCATGATGACACACGCCTTTAATCCCAGGGAGTGAGCCTTTAATCCCAGGGAGTGATGGCAGAAGGCAGAAAGATATATAAGGCGTGAGGACCAAGAACTAGAAGCATTTTGCTGGTTAAGCTTTCAGGCTTCTAGCAGCAGTTCAGCTGAGATTCATCCTGGATGAGGACTCAGAAGCTTCCAGTCTGAGGAAACAAGATCAGCTGAGAAGTTGGCCAGGTGAGGTTAGCTGTGGCTTGTTCTGTCTCTCTGATCTTCCAGTGTTCACCCCAATAACTGGCCCCAGGTTTGATTTCATTAATAAGAACTGTTAAGATTCCTGCTACAAGTCTGGCAAATGCTTGGGGCACAGTGTGCTGGGATAGTTCATTCTAAATGCCCATTACACGTCACCAATCAAGGCTGTGTCAGCCTGCATGACAGTTACAATTATCTCATTTTCCAGAACCTGTACATAAAGGCATTTCATATTTTAAGTAAAAAAAAAATTATTATCGTTTGTGAAGAGTTTATTCCTTTCTTTATAAAGTAAATGACATTTAAAATTTGTGGTATTTATAGTCTGTTGGGTACATTTAAAAATTGATGTAACAGTTTTATTTAAACATGTCAATATTTGAAATGACATCCTATGCAGCTATTTAAATTTATGATGGAAAACTTAAATGTCAATTTAAAAATATGCAGAGGGTACAGACTTAAAAATATTCTTCTAAGGGTTATTCAACTAGAATGAAGAAAACTGCCACGAGCGCTTCTCATTTCAGTGACTTCAGAGCTGTATGCAGACCTGTAACCCCAGCACTTGAGGACACAGAAAGGGGGATCGCCACAAATTCAAGGCCAGCCAGAGCAACACAGCAGGACTGTCTCACAGAAAGGAACACACAGGGTCTGGAGAGATGGCACAGCAGTAAAGAGCAGC
The DNA here is from genome assembly GCA_902168425.1 of Peromyscus attwateri. Classification (NCBI taxonomy): domain Eukaryota; kingdom Metazoa; phylum Chordata; class Mammalia; order Rodentia; family Cricetidae; genus Peromyscus; species Peromyscus attwateri. The sequence goes on from CABHPP010105486.1 coordinate 6,971, forward strand.
TGTCGCGCAGGCAGAGGACCTGGGTTCAGTTCCCAGCACCTACATGGTGGTTCACAACCATTCACAACTCCAGTTCCCAGGGGTCTGACACCCTCTTCTAACCTTAGAGAGCACCAGGCACACAGTCGGGCACATACATACATGCAGGGAAAACACTCATACACATAAATAAAATAAATAAATCTAAAAGATAAAAACAAAAAGGACTTTAGTTTAAAAAAATAAATAGTTCATTCATTGTCAAAAACTGAACAGGCTAGATGCAATAGTTCACAGCTATAGTCCCGGGTGTCTGGGGGTGGGATGGGGGTGGGGGTCTGAGGCAGGAAACCCAGGAATTGAATTGCTTGAACACAAGAACTTGAGGCCAGCCTGGGCTACATAAATGAGAACCCATCTCATAAAAACAAAAACAACTCAGCAAATACTTAATTCCTACACTATTCCAGGAAGGTCCCAGACATTTTGCGTGTAACAGTGACTAAGATACCATCCTGGCCAACAGGGAGCTTCCTCTAGTAGATTCAACGAATGCTTACATAGCCAGACACCATGTCAGCTGCAGCTACGCATGGTGACTTCATCCCTAAAGACTAAATTAACCTGCCTGACATTTATGGATGCTGTGTATAAACTTAAGTAAAAATTAATGCATCTGTGACTTTTTTGTGGGTAGGGTCATGAAGAATTACTAGGAACACTAACCTGAGAGAAAAATGGGTAATTAGAAGACAAGATATTCTGAGACTTTATTAAGAAAACAAAAAAGTGAGGTTCAGCTAGTGGAAAGAGGTCAAATAACACTGTAAAAACCTATCTTGTTAGACTATATAATCAGACTGGAACTGAGCCTTTTGCTCTATTATCTTTTTCTTCCTGTACTATTTTTCCTGATAATTGCATTTACTCATTGAAGAAAAATATACAAATGTTAGAAATTAGGTGATACACGATTGGGTGACTTTTTAGTATCATGCATTTCTAATAAGCCCATCTGCAGCTCATTCTAAGCACAGATGTTTTACAATATGTTAGCCACTAACTATGAAAATGCTATGTGTTGGTGTGTTGGTCCCCTTCCTCTTTCCTGTACTGAATATGGCACTCACTGAAGTTTACATGAATGTAGTTCAATGTTATGTATAATGTAGCAATCATATTATAACATTCATTTTCCCTGAAGCTATTGTTTTTTGTTTTGTTAAGACAGGGTTTCTCTGTGTAGCCCTGGCTGTCCTGGAACTCACTCTGTAGACCAGGCTGGCCTCAAACTCACAGAGATCCACCTGCCTCTGCCTCCCGAGTGCTGGGATTAAAGGTGTGCACCACCACTGCCTGGCTCCCTTAAGCTATTTTTGTTAGTTCTTCAAAGTTTCTTGTCATACAAGTAGGTGAACAAGAGGGTCAGCATGGCGGAGGCGGAGGAGAAGGAAGGAGAAGAAGAAGAAGGAGGAGGAGGAGGAGGAGGAGAAGGAGGAGGAGGGCCAATATACTCTAAGAAGCACTTTTGGGGTCAATGAGGTGTCTCAGTGAATAAAGGTATTCGTTGCCTAGCCAGACAGTCTTGAGTTCAATTCTTGGAGCCCACAATGGAAGGAGAGATCCAATTCCACTGAGTTGTCCACTGACCTCTACATTCACATGTATGCCATAGCATACATACATGCGCGCGCGCGCACACGTGTGCACACACACACACACACACACACACACACACACACACTGAAATGATGAAGAACTTTCTATAACACACATTAATGTCTCCTTAGTAAAAAGGCCTACAGCCACAGAATTCAGACTCAGCTTTAGTGTCCTAAAGCTGCTCTAACAAATGACCACACATTTTGTAGGGTGGCAGACATTTACAATGCTGGAAGACAGAAGCTCCAAGCTGCTTGAGTCAACTGGCATTCTCCGGCCAATTATCACACTGGATTAGGATCCACACAGTAAACCAAGATGACCCCCCATATCAAGACCTTTAACTTGCTTGGCTTAGAAATGACACTCAGTTTCCCTTGGCCTGGACTGCCCATGGAAAAGGAGGTGGCCTGGAGAGAACTTCTTGTTCTTTACCCTTGATATCTTTGGTCTAATTCTTCATAACAGTTCCTCCACCCCACCACACCCCCCTGCAACATACACTCATATCTACCTCCCCAATCCTCCCACTTATAGGTACCTACACACAGAATAGGCACACACTGAGCTGCCACGTGATTTGAATCTGTACTTATTCTTAGAAATGTGACATTCTTTGACTAAATATCTACTTTAAATTTACCTAACAGTGGGGCTGAAGAGATGGCTTAGCAGTTAAAAGCAGTGACTGCTCTTCCAGAGCATCCAGATTCAATGCCTAGCACCCATACAGTGGCTTATAACTGTCTGTAACTTCAGTTCGAGGGGATTCAATGCCCACTTCTGGCCTCTGTGGGCACCAGGAATGCATCTGGTACACAGACATGCATGCAAGCAAAACTCTCATATACATAAAATAAAAATAAATGTTTAAAAAAATTCTGCAGGCCAGGTGATGGTGGCACACGCCTTTAATCCCAGCACTTGGGAGGCAGAGGCAGGTAGATCTCTGAGTTCGAGACCAGCCTGGTCTTCAGAGTGAGTTCCAGGATAGCCAAAGCTATACACAGAGAAACCCTGTCTCGAAATACAAACCCTGCTCCCAAAAAAATGTGCTTAAAATTTTACCTTATAGTATTGTGCTACAAATCTTTATAACTGAAATCTCTTTTCTTTTTTGCTTATTTGTTTGTGTCCCAGGGCAGGATTTAAATCAGGGACTCCTGGATGCTTGGCAAGTAGACTAAGCAGTCTCATGGATACTTTTCACTTTTTTTGATACAGGGTTTCATTAACTGGCCCAGACTGGCCTTGAACTCACTCTGGAGCTCAGGCAGGCCTTGAACTTGGCAGTCTTCCTACCTCAGCTTCCCAAGTAGCCAGGATTATAGGCCTGAGCCACCAGGCCTGGCTAAAATTGTTGTCACAGTAAACTATGATTGTAAGACATTTTCATGCTGCTATGTACACATTTGGGTAAGCACTGTTGTAACTACTGTCTAATGTTACAAATGATTTCCCTATTTGTGGGCAGACCTACAGACAGAGCTATAGTGGACATCTTTGTGCATGCTCCCTGGTTGACAGGAACATGAAGTTTTTGAGTACATGCTCAGGAAGATTTCCTTATTTGCTTATTAGTTATATGAATAACCAATTCTGTCAATTGCCTATTAATTTATTATGCTCTTCTACTAGGCTATCATTTTTTGTTAATTTGCAGAAACTGACTATATAGTCTAGATATCAATTCTTGTTGTTATCCTTTTACTCAGTCTGTTAACTCTTGATTTAGCCTATTGTATCCTTTTAAAACCAGAATTTCTCTGTGTTTGTTTGTTTTTTTGTTGTTTTCTTTTTTTTTTTTTTTTTTTTGACACAGGGTTTCTCTGTGCTAGGATTAAACAAGTGTGCTGATTCACACAACTTGGGCTTTGTTATTTGTTTATGTTGAAATGTTGTTTCACTGTGTAGTTCGGGCTATTCTGGGATACATATACATGCAGTAGCCCTGGTTAATCTTCAACTCAAGATCATTTCACCCATGAGTGCTCAGATTATAGTCATGAGCCAACATACCTTTCTATTCTACTTCTAACTTTCTCCAAAGAAAGAATGCAAATTGTCGGAGCCCATTTGGGTTTCCTAGTGGCTTTATCCAGCAGATCTGCATAAAGAGGATGATTGGACTACAGGCCTGATTTTCGGGTGATTGGAAGGGTCTACACTTGGCTGTATCTCGCACACGCGCGCGTGGGGGACAGGGGGTCTTTGCTCTTCCCCTTGGCATTGTGATAAAAAGCCCTTTGGAATAAAGTTCTGGGCTGGTGGGTTTGGACCCAGGCCCTCCCAAGGCTATCCTGTGTTTCTGTCTTTCCTCTCATCTAGGTATTTCCTTCTAGTTAGTATTTCTCATTTCTCCCTGCTCAAGAATAACATGGAAGAATAAGAGGGAGCTGGTCTCCCTCAGCAAATATTAATACTGACTGGACAAAATGCTGATCAGATCAAATCATCTCCCAGGGAGCTATCAATCTAGTGAGAAAGCAAATGACTCAGCTGTCTAGTATAAGACAACAATGATGCAGCCATGTCCATCCCAATGCCCCAGACAAGCACGTCTATATCTCCTAAAAGTTGAATTCCACTGTGTCCATATTGACTTCTCTGCATGTTTATTTTTTATATAAGGGCATGAAAACCATCTTACCAGGATCACATTAAATTAGCATCAGAATGCCTACTCAAGTACCAGAATTTACGGATTTGGACCATTTGACTTCATTTGCTTTTAACAACTGATAATTGTAATCTAAATAACTAATAGAAATATTATTCTTTACGTAGTAACACTCACCATGATGTCTCCTGAGGAAAACACAGCTTAGGGATTGGTCAGACCAGCTTTAAACATTTGTTATTAAGTCACTAAATGCCCCCACAGGGTAAGTGAACTGAAATCTACCTAATTAACTCAGAGCAGAAACAACACAAACTAATAAGTCACCTTAGTTTGCCAATTTATTTCCCCCAATAAATAACCCTAGGGTTAAATGAATAATGTGAGAACCTGTGGACAGATGTGATACTTATCAGTCTTGTGCTTTTCTGTACTGCTGCCCACACTGAACATCCACTGAGTCAGCTGTCAAGGCTCCAGCACTGGCAGATTAGAAGGGAGCACATTTACTTCTCCTCAGTCAGTGGCACGCAGGTCAAAGGCCGAGGGGTATGCAGGGTTTTTCTCCGAACAGGCTGCCTTTCTCCACAGTTAGCCCAAGGCTCTGACATCATTTATGTTCTAAGATAAACTGAAAAGTCTAGGATCTTCAACATTTTAGCAAAGTTGAAAAAAATTATTCAAGATGAAATCAATATTGTTTATTTGTTTGTCTGGAGAGAAATTGTCCTGAACTTACGGTGTAGCTGGCTTCAAAACTCTTGCCTCAATCTCCCAAGTGCCCAGATTACAGGCATGAGCCACCACAGCTGGCTCAAAAATAAAGCTCTTTTTATTTAAAGCCTTGGTTCCTAAGGAAATATTTCTGTTAAAAAGTAGGATCTTGCCGGGCGTTGGTGGCGCACGCCTTTAATCCCAGCACTCGGGAGGCAGAGCCAGGCGGATCTCTGTGAGTTCGAGGCCAGCCTGGGCTACCAAGTGAGCTCCAGGAAAGGCGCAAAGCTACACAGAGAAACCCTGTCTCAAAAAAACCAAAAAAAAAAAAAAAAAAAAAGTAGGATCTACTACCAAACCTCTCTTGGGATAGTTAGGACTGTAAAGTCCTCTAGGGCAAGGACTCAAACATATTATCCCATTGCTCACTAAACCTGTCTATATGACAGCACCACACCTACTGCAGAGAATTTATTTATTATTCTTAATTATACTTATTTTGTGTGGGTAGGGCTAGGTGGCAGGTGTGGGTGCACATGCCATGGCACATGTGAAGAAATCAGAAGATAACTTGTAGGAGTTGGTCCTCTCCTTCCACCTTTAAATGGGTTCCAGGAATTGAACACAGGTCTCAAGCTTAACAGCAAGTGCTTTTACCTGGTGGGCTATCTTGCCCACTCTGGAATTTATCATATCAGCTTTCATTTTTATTCATTGGTCCTCATAACCCTATGAACTCTGAAATTTTACCTAAGGACCCATTACAGTATGAATGTGTCCCTCAGGTTTAACCCCCAATGTGCTGGATTTAAGAGGGAGGACGCTGACATAACTGGGCTGTTCCAGGCCTAGATGGGTTATTCAACAAGACCCAATCTCCAACAAAACAAAACACCAAAAAGGGTCAGCAAGATGGCTCAGTAAGCAGGTCAAGTGCTTGCCTAGAGACCTGAGTTTGATCTCTAGAGTCAATGTAAAGGTGGAAGGCGAGAACTGACTACATGAAGTTGTCCTCTGAAGGCCATTATAAGGCCATGCCCACACATACACACAATACAGAACATAAACTTGTCCTCTGAAGGCCATGCCCACACATACACACAATACAGAACAACAACATGAAGTTGTCCTCTGAAGGCCATGCCCACACATACACACAATACAGAACAACAACATGAAGTTGTCCTCTGAAGACCATGCCCACACATACACACAATACAGAACATGAAGTTGTCCTCTGAAGGCCATGCCCACACATACACACAATACAGAACAACAACATGAAGTTGTCCTCTGAAGACCATGCCCACACATACACATAATACAAAATAAAACATCAACAGATAAAATAATAAAAGAAATGACCTATTCTAAGGTGCTTGGTTCTAGCAGCCCAATACACTAAGGTCCTAAAGGGAGACAAACATTGCTTACTAAGCTACTACTTCTAGCTTTTCTACTTGTTTGGATCTGTAAATATTCTGTCTCACAGGTTTGCCAGAGTACACATTAGTGATGCTGATTTGAAATTCTCTGATTACGTACAAATGGAAGAGGTTTCAATACAATCAAAATATTTTTCTCTTAAAAAAAAAAAAAGAAACAAAACAAAAAACTACCATTGCTCTAGAGGTAGAGGCAGGAAGATCAGGAGTTCAAGGCTAGCCTATGCTATGTGATCCTCTGTCTCAAAATAAAAACAAACAAACAAGTTGTATTAAATTTTGGATATCTTAATTTGAACAGTACCAATAGAACATGACTTTGCTGCATCATCATTTAAAATGAGAAGTCCATCCTAATACCTATGTGCATAGGTGCCTTTGGCTCTTCCTGCCTATACCTGTTCCACAGTCAGACAGGCTATCTGGCTAGGCTTGTGGCTTGTGTGTAAAGGCAGAAAAAGTTCAACTTTAAAACCAAATATTTGCTGGGCAGTGGTGGTGCACACCTTTAATCCTAGCACTTAAGAGGCAGAGGCAGGTAGATCTCTGAGTTCCAGGCCAGCCTGGTCTACCAAGCGAATTCCAGAATGGCCAGGGCTAGAACTCAGAGAACCCCTGCATGGAAAACCAACAACAACAACCATTTTCCTTGTTTAATTCTTTTATCTCATTTATCCACATGCTGGCCCCTCCTCACAGTACAGAGGCAAAATCACTTAGAGTAACCGGCCTTTAAAGCATTGATAGTAACACCAAGCAGCCAGAACTGAAGAGGGGCAGTGCTGAATGAGGGCAGAGCAAAACATGATTTAAAGGCACATTGACACTCACTGAGGACACTAGGTGCTCTATAAATGCTTGCCCCAGTGCTGCTCGGCAAGATTCATCCTTGCCTCTAACGTAAGAAGCTTCGTGAGCAATCACAAGCAGTTTAGTATTTAACAGAGAACATATGGTGGCACTTTGAAGTGCTTAAGGACAGCATCTCTATTAAACTATGCCAGTCACCAAACCCACTGTAGCATGAGAAGGTGAGGCTGTCACAGAGAAACAGGAAGAAATCTCCAGTAGAGAACATAAAATCTGTATGGATTTGGTCTTGCTTGAGGCTATCCACTACTAGAAACCATGTGGAGTATACACACACTCCTTTGTTTATCCTGTAAGTTAGCTAGATTACAATTTATGTCATTTGCACAGAGTGCGATTTGTAGAAAGTGCCTATGCACTTGGAAAGAAAATCTTACTTCTGTCTCCTGAATGTTCATATATGTGCCAGAGTCCTATCAATGCATCCTATTCTGGTAATTGACAAGGGGATCAGGACTGTCAGGCAAATAAATTCTAAGTCGGAAATAACTGTAACCTGCCTTAGAGACTCATTACAAAATATATTAAAAAATTATAAAGATTTCTGGAAATTCTCCAGTAAAGAAATCTCTACTCACTTGAACCCATATCTACAGTCACCTTTGAACACGCAGTCCTTTTTGAAATAGGTATCCTATAGCTTTAGAGCTACAGTTAGAGAAATGTTTACTGAAACTGCAACCAGATCCCTCAGGCCCAGCATCTGCAGCCAAGTTGTAAAGCATTCCCCTTTGTTTCCTAATGTATCTGAAGTGTCACATTCGCTGAGAGGACTACCAAACTCCCATGTGGACTGTAGTTTCCGTTCCAGACTGAAACTAACTTACCTGCATTGAAATAAGAACGAAATCAATTAGGCTCCCAATTCCACAAAATCCTACGGTGCAAAACTTAAGCAAGCCTAGGAAAGCACAAAGGAAAGTAATTCACAATACAGAAAGTCTTGTAAATACTTAAAATGTTTCTAGCTTTCAACCAAGCTATTATATAGTCTATAAACTCTACAGTATGATAAAAAGCAGAATCTTAAAAAAATCAAATCTTCACCTAAAAATACAAGAATGTTTTAAAGGAACCTCATATACAAAATAGTTTAGTAACTAATATAAGAACAACAAAAATAGTAAATAAATAAAAAAAATATATACTCTACAAAACTTAAAAAAAAAAAGTGTTTCCATCTACCCACATCCGGGCCTGGGGTAGAGCTCTGTCTGTCCAGCAGGCACAGGGGTTGCAGCAACACAAACATCAGACCCTCAGCACCCCAGAGCTGCACAGTACCTTTTAGTAGCAAACCCTTTATTGATCTCAACAGACAAAATACATTATGTGATACAAGTTTAACTGAACAGAGCAGAAAGTTCAAATCTATACTGTCAAGTCACAAAAATGTTCAAGAAAAATACTGATCTTGTAAAATTCCAAAATCTGGCCAGGCAATAGTGGCACATACCTTTGATCTCAGCACTCAGTAGGCAGAGGCAGGAGGATCTTCGTGAGTTCAGCCTGGTCTATAGAGTGAGTTCCAGGACAACCAGGACTACACAGAAAAACCTCGTCTTGAAAAACAAAACAAAACATCCAAAATTTGACTAGTAACTCAAATATCTGTAATTCCGCCAAATAAATACATATAAAATAAATAAAATAATAAAATAAAACGATGTTTTTAAAATAACTGCTCCACATACAGCTACACAGATAATCAACTGTTTGTGTGTATGTGGTGTCACCCACATGCCACAGTACATGTATGTTATCTCCAATTTTCACTAAAATGCTAAGGTCAGCAGGCATGTTAAGAGTAGATTAAGATCTACTCTTAATTGTTAAGAATAGATGAGATCACCTCTCAAAACACAAAGCTGCAAGCACATAAATGTACAAGAGCTGGTTTCTTCTTAGGACTGGACATAGGGCAGAATACTGTATGCATTGGGGTAGCACACAGCAGTCAGTAATTTAGTAACAGCCATTAAAATCCAAAAAGTAAAGAAACATTGCTTTTAGTTTCTCCCAAGCACTTCCTATCTACCTTTTTACTACCTGTCTGCTGGAAGCTCGGTTATGACAGGGTTTCTGTGTGTCTTGTTTACGTCTTCATCCTAAGTGCCTAGAGCATTGCCTGGAACCTATCTATTGGTTACTATCTATTAAATAAATGGATGAATCTCCTATCCCAGTTCCTAAGATCTCAGTCATTGTATCCAGTATTTCATAAAGTAATTCCTGCAGGTATGCTGTGGAAAAATGTCTGCTGACCTTAGCAGTTTAGTGAAAATTGGAGATATCATACATGTACTGTGGCATGTGGGTGACACCACATACATGTATATACACACAAACAGACACAAAATAAATAAATGTAAATGTCTAGAAAAATGTAATGCTAAAAATGCTTTAAATAGCCAAGCATGGTGGTGCAACCTTTAATCCCAACACGTGGGGAGGCACAGGTGGTTCAAGGTCAGCCTAGACTGCATAGTGAGTTCCAAGACAGCCAGGGCTACATAGAGAAACCCTGTCTCAAAACACACACACACACACACACACAAAAGAAAGAAAGAAAGAAAGAAAGAAAGAAAGAAAGAGAAAGAAAGAAAGAAAGAGAAAGAAAGAAAGAAAGAAAGAAAAAGAAAGAGAGAGAGAGAGAAAGAAAGAAAGAAAGAAAGAAAGAAAGAAAGAAAGAAAGAAAGAAAGAAAGAAAGAAAGGAAGGAAGGAAGAAAGAAGGAAAGAAAAGAGAAAATGCCTCTACAAGATGGTGCTATAGGCAAGCCTACAGGGCATTCCTTTTAATTAATAATTGATGTGGGAGGGTCCATGGTGGGTGGGGCCATCCCTAGGCTGGTGGTCCTGGGTGCTATAAGAAAGCAGGCTGAGAAAGCCAGTAAGCAGCATTCCTCTACAGCATCTGCATCAGCTCGTGCCTCCAGGTTCCTGCCTTGCTTGAGTCCCCGTCCTGACTTTAATGATGAACAGTGATGTGGAAGCCTAAGCCAAATAAATTATTTCCTCCCCAAGTTAATTTGGTCACAGTGTTTCATCATAGCAATAGTAACCCTAATTAAGAAAAAAATATACACTGTAATCTTCATCTTTACTTCCATAATTTTTATGTAGCTATTTTTTTCTTTTAGTACATTTTATTTACTTGTGGGAATGGGGGGGGGGGGTACACATGCCATGACCTGTGTGCGGAGGTCAGAAGAAAACATGAGGGTGACTTGTCCTTCCACCATGTGGCTCCCAGGATTGAACTCAGCTGGTTAGGCCTGGTAGCAAGCTCCTTTTCCTGGTAAGCCATCTTGCCAACCTGTAGCTATTTTCTTTGTTTGTTTTTTTCTTCAGACAAGGTCTCTCTATGTAGCCCTGGCTATCCAAGAACTCATTATATAGACCAGGCTGGCCTTAAACTCAGAGATCCACTTGCCTCTGCCTCCCAGTTGCCGAGAGAAAAGGTGTGTACCACCATGCCCAGCTTCATTTTCTGTGTTCACTAAGTCAACACTGACTTTTACTTATGTACTGTAACATTTAGTTTCAGATACGAGTAACAAAAATATACCTCGCACCAACCCCACATGGAAGACTCCTCTTTGCTCTCTGGTCGGTGGTTACATGGAAAGACTAGGGTTGCCGGTTGGGAAGCCGAGCATTCAAACTTTACATTTGCTCAATATGCAAGTAGAATCCTATAGTAAGTAAAGCATGATCTCCAAAGACAGAAAATTTGGGTTCCTATTAAGCTAAATGTCCTTGGATACCATCTCATAATCTCATGACATTTTCCTTATCTATAAAAGAAAGATTATAACAAATACGTCACAGAATACAGCAAAGCCTCTTGGCTCAGTAAATCCCTTAACCTTCTCTGGTGAATTTCCCTAGGCTGAAGAGGATTTAAAGAAGGTGATAAACATAGAGTTATAAGTCTTAAATATAGGTAAGCATACAAAAGTTTAACAAAACTTAAGGTCAAACATAAATGCATTAGTATGCAAAAGGGAAATATATAGTTAGGATGGAGGGATGGAGTGGGTCAGACTCTCATCCCAGCTCATGGTGATCACCCAACACCACTCTGTCCTGAGAGCAGTTGTTTCTATTCTAGGGCAACAGTGACAAGGACTCTGGCAAATGACACTCTTCGTGAAAGAACACACACTCGTGAACACTTACTGTACAGCCACTGCGTAGCTGTGCCTAGCACAGCACAACAGTTCCAGTCAAGTGACGAGCCTTCACCCTCGAATATGTTTTCCAAAAGGTGAATGCACTGGAAAGGCCAATATTGCCTGCTTTAGCTGAACTGCAGAAATGAACCCTCTCAACTCAGAGAAAAATGTACCCATTCAACTCACATGAATCTTGTACATGGAGAGATCTAAATCATAGGCATATATTCATTTAACAAAAACTCTAAACAAGTTTCACAAGGATTTTCTTTCTTTCGTTTTTGAATGAAGCATACTCACCTAAGGCAGGGTATCCGAGGTAAAATCGATCTGCTCCCAGCCAACCCAAAAACAGAGATAAGGCAACTGCCACTTTGTACGAGTAGCCATTTCTGCAGAGAATTAAAACCTGAGTGTCACAGTCATGCACGGCCAACATGTGAGCATTTTAGAAAACAGATCTGTGCATTATTACCTATTTGTTTAGTGGCTCACTCATTCATTCACTCATTTGTCTTTTGGAGGTTTTGTAACTAACACTATTCTAAGCTTATGGTATATATATATTAATGAATAAAAGCAACATAGATTCCCTGTCCCTCAGTGGCAGTAAACAAAAACCCAAACAGATTTAAAAATCTAATTATACAGTTTATTAGAAAGTTACATGTATTAGGAAACAAAAAAAAAAAAAAGAAAGAAAGGTGGAGTAGATGTTTACTGAATTCAGAACACCAGGGTATACAGAAAGTCCAGAATGCTGGGGGCTACTTAATGACAAGACAGTGCTATGTGAGGAAAGCCCTAAGGATCAGCTAAGCCATGTCAGTCTCTGAGGGAAGCAGCAGCTGCTGCAAGGCCGTTCACTGTTACGGATGGAGGTGGACTAAGGCCAGCTGAGTAGAAGCAGATTTAGGGAGAGAGAAGAGCAGACAGGTGAGCAATCGAGGGAACAGGGCTAGAAGGCTGAGAATCCATGCACCGCCATAACTATCACTCTGAGAAAACTGGGAAGCTCTCACAGGATTTTAAGCCGTGATAGGATCTGGTTTACACTTTCAAATACTGTGGTTGTTATGCTAAGAACAGATTGTAATGGAGTATTTGTCAACTAATGTCACAAGCATTCAAAAAACAAACCCCCAAACCCAATGGCCTGCAGCAATAAGTGATTATTCTCACATTCTACATAGCAGACTGCGCGGTTCAGCAGACAGCATCTGGGCTGAGGTGCCCTGAACTTGAATACAGGCTACAGATTCACTTCCAGTCTCAAGCTGAAACTGAGACTTCTGAGGTTCAAGCTGAACAAGTGGCAGACACCTGAGGCAAGTTCTTTTCAGGATTATCTCATCAAAATACAAAAGGAAAACTGAATTTCACAAACACACTTAAGCCTCAACATGTTACTTGCCTATTAACCTTAAGCCAAACTAACCAATACAACCAAGCCCAAAAACAATGGTATGGGAAATACACCTTCTTCTGTTAATAGGAATTGAGGGCTGAATATCTGCTAACAAATTCAAATTTATTTTTGAGCACAAGGACAAAATGTTTAAATGCCTTTCAATACGCAGGTGAGAATTAATAATGGCTTGACTGGGTAACAGAAAAGAAATGCTGAGAATCATCAGATTCTTGGATGTGTTTAAAAGTATGTTCAATTTTCTTATCTGTTAAATTTAGGGTATGAAGAGGAAAAAGAAAGGAAAGAAAGAAACAATAACAGCACTCCAAATTTTATCCTAAGCATTAAGAAGTTGAAGGGGCTGGGAAAGAATGCAGATGGATGGTTCTTGAAACAGAAATCAAAATGGAGTTTGGATATGTGAGGGTGAGGTGTCCATAAGATACCTAAATAGTGTTGAATTAAAAAATCAGCTGAACATTACAAGTGTGGTGTTGGGGGATAATCTTTTTGCACACTGTAAAGATGTGTCTCTGCCTAAGGCACCTTTTCAAAAGTTAATAAAGAGCTGAATGGCCAATAGCTAGGCAGGCCTTCAGGGAGAGAGAGGAACTCAGGGTTAGAATCTAGGAATATAGGAGATGCCATCGAGACACTGGGGAAGTCAGACGTACAGAATGGAGGAGAGGTAAAAAGCCACATGGCAGAACACCGGTGACTAGAAACAGGTTAATTTATGTTATAAAAGCTAGTTAGGGCCGGGCGTTGGTGGCGCACGCCTTTAATCCCAGCACTCGGGAGGCAGAGCCAGGCAGATCTCTGTGAGTTCGAGGCCAGCCTGGGCTACCAAGTGAGCTCCAGGAAAGGCGCAAAGCTACACAGAGAAACCCTGTCTCGAAAAAACCAAAAAACCAAAAAAAAAAAAAAAAAAAAAAAAAAAGCTAGTTAGGAATAAGCCTAAACTAAAGGCCAATCTTTCATAATAATAAGTGGGGCTGGCGGTCCAAAGAAAGCCTGACGAGAAAAAGTGACTACAGCGTGGATTTAGGAAATAAGTCTAGGATACAGACAGAAATTAGACAGTTAAGTTACAAACATACAGGAAATACTGAGCATCAAGAGATTGAGGATGGATGTGGTGGTACACAGCTATAATCCCAGCATTTGGAAGATGGAAGCAAGGGGATCAAGATCCAAAGATCAACCTTGGCTACACAGTGACTATGAGACCAGAAGAAAGAAGTGAAGAAAACACACAGATACTAAGAAAGCAGAAGCAAGCAGACTTCATATGGAGGTTAAGGGAAATGAGAGAATGACTCTAAAGTTCTGATTAGATTTTCTTTCTATTTTCTGTTTGTTTGTTTGTTTGTTTGTTTGTTTTGCTTTGTTTTGTCTGAGATAGGTCTCATCACATAGTCCAGGCTAGCCTCAAACTTATGATCCTCCTACCTCTGCCCACCAAGTAATGCAACAATGCCTATACTTAAAAAAACGGGGTAAATAGGTGCCATTCACTGTGCCAAAAATCAGAGGGGAAAGACATCATCATGTTTTAGGTACCATAATAAAGATGATCACATGTAAAGGGTGGCTAGATCAAAGACAAAAACAGGGATTCTCTCAAGAAGCCTGATCCTAATCTAGGGCACACACTACTGTGTAACACACACACACACACACACACACACACACACACACACACACACACA
>CABHPP010105486.1:21572-44042 GCA_902168425.1 Peromyscus attwateri
ACACACACACACACACACACACACACACACACACACACACACACACACGGTGGGGAGAGATAAAAATTGAATAAATCTCAAAAAAAATAGAAGCTAAAACACAGTAATAAAAAGATTCTTATTTGAGTTTATATAAGAAACCAAGAAAAGAAAGCATTTTTAAAAGAAGGAAATAGCCAATGTTGGAGAGTGATTTTAATATGGAGTATAAATAGTATTTGATAGAGAAGGATTGCTGGTAAATTCCAGTATGGTGCTACACAGAAGGTTTGATAGTTGATGAGAAAGTATTATAGAAACAATTATTTAGAAGTTTAACGGGTAAAGGGAATGAAATACAGAAGCAATTAGCTATGTATGTAAATCATGCTGAAGAACAACCTGGTAGGGCAGAGACTGCCTAGACATTCACCAAACCATTTCTAATTTTCACATCAGCTGAACTACATTTCCTAGCTGCCCTTGCAACTGGGTGCAGCCATAACTGTGTTTTGGTCAACGGAAAGAAGACTGAAGTAAGTGCTATTTCTGGATTTTATCCTTAAAATATACTTACAAAGGGTTCCCTCTCCTCTCTCATCTACTGTCTGAATGGAAAGGACTCTAGAGGAAGCAAAGCCACGGAGAAGCCGGGCCCTACATGGCTGTGTGGAACCACCAGCACTTGCTCATACCATAACCCAGAACTCTAAGGCAACCAAACTAGATCATATCATGAATAAAAAATAACTCTTATTGTCGTTACCAAACTCCAGTTTCTGGAGACTATATTACAGAGTGTCTATGTCTGTAATACTGAAATGGAGTTTAATTGAGTATTAATATTACATATTTTCAAAAATATGCTAGCAAGAGTAGAAAAAAAAACATGTCAATGGAAATGGAATACTCAGCAAATAGAGTTTGCAAGTGAATCTATTCACAGCTGACCTTCCGCTGCACACATACTGTGCATCCTGATAAAGGAAATGTGACATAGCAGGACATGCTAAGTGTGTAACTTTTACACTAAAACTATCCACTACTGGAATCTCATGTTCTGATGCAATTCTTATAAAAAAATTTAATTGGGATCTGTTGATTTGACTATGAAAGGAATAAACTGGCTAGGAGACTTGGAGTGTCTGTTTTCCCTAATGATTATATTCATTATCAAAACTGACATCAATGCCTTATAACCTATTTAGCACATCTCAGTCTCTCTCAGCCTAATTTACCCTGAGACACTGTAAGAAAATTCAGACTAGCTTGGAAATTAAGTAACAAAGCATAGATACCATGACAGGCAATAATTATAAGAGCCAACCTGAGCAAGCTGGGATTCTCAACAGATGAGTTTGTTAGCTGTATTAACAGCCATCATATTTTTCTCATACCAGCACTTAATATATTATCTGTTCTGACATTCGGAATGTGCAAGGTAGAAATACCAATCTATAATTTAAAATTGAATAAATAATACCTACATGCTAGGAAATAATTCCTTTCAACTATTTTTATTTTGCTAATCCTTTCTAAGGATTCTGGAAAAAGTTGTAAAAAAAAAAAATCCAAACATTAGCTATTTCTTAACATGACTGCAAATATGTACCATCAAATAAAATGCAACCATTTACAGTTCTAATATATAAATATGATACCAGGAATGAAAGAAGGTGGGAAAAGTAAATCACGTCTTTAGTTCATGGCAGAAAAAGTGAAGGCAAGCTTTCTAATAGGAAGAAAATAAAACATTCTCTAAATAGAAACCGTTCCTTTACTATCCCACACTCATCCAGCTTCTGAATTCTGTCTGCCTAATGTTACCACTCATCTGCTACAGAAAGTGAAACCAGTGTGTGATGGCTAATACTGTCAACTTGACAAGATATAGAATTACCTAGGGACAAATCTCTGGCAAGGAGTTTCTAGGCTGGGTTGGGGTATGAAAACACACCCTAAATGTGGACAGCACATTCCATGGGCTGGGGTCCTGGACTGAATAAAAAGAAGGTAAACTGAGCCCAGCATTCACCTCTCTCTGCTTCCTGACTATGGACACATGAGACCAGCTGCCTCTAGTTCCTGCCACTGTGGCACCCCTGCAAGACTGTTCCCTTTAGGCTGTCAGCTAAACTAGAATCTTGTGGAAGCTGCCTTTGTCTAGCACTTTGTCACAGCAGTGAGAAAAGTACCTAACACAGTGCACAAACAATTACCAATACTGTTTTTCTGCTACAATAAGTAAATGCCTATTTGTGCTCCAATTCTGAAAACAGAACTTATCCATCCATAACTTACTTACTTGATGGCATAAACTCACTTGACAAGGCCTGAGTCAATTTCAATCCTTTACTATCTCACAAGTTAACCCAGCTCCTGGCTGGTGAACTGTACTTATCAACTAAGATAGGAGGTTGTCAACATAAGCAAGAAGATACGAATTGTATTTGCAGGACTTCCCTTAACATGTCTCTTTTATTTTTCACTCCACCAAATCAAGATACAACATTTTAATTTTCAGTAATGTACTTACACATTCCGGCAAGATATGGGCTTGAGAAAACCAACTTCATTTCCAGTAAAATGTGTTTCATTACCGCTGTAATCCTTACAAATTATGTTGGGTGCTGGAAAACACTGAACTAAAAACAGAAAAAGTGAATTTTTTCCCCCAAGATTGGCAAAGCACAAAAGAACCTATAACATTATAACAAACTACCTCCCATTGTAACATGTGACAGAAGGCTTTAATTTAGACTGCAAGTTAAAGAATTGAATTATATCTATTAAATGCACTTATATGGAAGATAAATATGACAGTGGTCTCTTCATACAATAATATAAATATCACCATACTGTTTTAGATGTGTGCATGGCCCATCTAGTTCAGTTTCTTGCCTCTGATGACAAAGAAAGAACTGCAAAATATTACTGTTTTTTTTTTTAACTTCACTCTAAGATAAATACTTGAATTTTTTTTTTGTAATTATCAAGCCACTGTAACATAATCTATGGTTTATCTCTCTAGCTTATATTAATTATTTGTGATGACTAATCTTGACTGACAATTGGATAGGGATATAACCACCATAGAAACAAACCTCTGCATATCCGAGGAATTCTATGAATTAAGGCTAACGTCATTAGGAAAGACCCATCCTAAATGGGGGCAATACCATCCTTAGGCTGGACTGTAGATTAAAATACAAAGGGAAAAGAGAACTGATACCAGCATTCACTGCTGCTTCCTCACTACGGACATAACGCAATCCGCTGCCTCCTGCTCCTGCCGTCAGAGCGTTCCTGCCACCGTGGACTGTGTCTCCCGACACTGGGAGGGAAAGCAACCCCTTCCTTTATCTATTTTTATCAGGCATTTTGACACAGCAACAAGGCAAGAAACTGAGGATACTACAGTACCGCTGACATCAGCCTCCATAAATATATTTCTATCTTGACTCCGTCTAGGTCTTGATATAATGTTATTTCAGCATTTAGCAATATCAAGCCACACTCACAACCCAAGACATAATATAAACAAATAGTACAGATGTTACTTTGTGGACAGGCAGACACTGTCCTAAAACTTTTACAGCCTCACTGTATACAGAAGGAGTTTGAAGTAAGGATGACCTTATGTGGGTTATTTTTGTCTCTTTCAGCTCTTGGATTCCTTGCAGGTAAAAATAACACTAAGATCACCTACATAATAGGACCATTGTGGTTAAATACGTAAAACTATGTACTATAAAGTATATAGCATATAGTAGGTACTCAATACATTTGTTTGTTTATTTGAGACCAGGTCTCATGAAGCTCAAACTGGCCTCAAACTACTTGTATGTGGGCAAGTTTACCTTGAAGTCCTTCATTTCCCCACTTCCTAGTCCCAAGAGCTGGGATTAAAGACATGTGATACCATGCCTAGCTTAAGAAACATTTTCTTCTTCAACATCTGTGTGCATGTGTATTTGTTACTAAGGATTGAATTTGGGGCCTAATGCATGCAGGCATGAATTCAACTTAAAAATGGGACCTTATTTAGAAATAGGCTCTTGGCAGATTTAAGATAACATTATTAGAGTAGGTAACAACCTTTTATATAAAAAAGGAAAATGGCCAGGCATGGTGGCACACATCTTTAATCCCAGTACTAGGGAGGCAGAGGCAGGTGGATCTCTCTGAGTTCAAGACCAGTCTAGACTACATGGTGAGGTCTATATTAGGCAAGGCTACATAGTAAGATCCTGTCTCAAAAACAAAACAAAACAACAAGAAAAAAAAAAAACTGGACACATGAAGGGAGGATGTGAAGGCACACAGGAAAAATGCTGTGTGAAGATGGAGGCAAAGACTGTGTTGATGCAATTGCTAGACAAGGAATAACAAGAATCACTGGCTGCCTTAGGGCTCCTGTTGCTGTGAAGAGACACATGACTACAGCAACTCTTGTAAAGGAAAACATTTAACTGGGGTGGCTCACTTACAGTTCAGAGGTTTAGTCCTTTATCATCATGGTAGGACATGGTGGCATGCAGGCAGACATGGTGCTGGAGAAGTAGCTGAGAGTCCTACATCTTGCAGACAACAGAAGTGGTCTGTCTCACTGGGTGTGAGTTGAGCATATATGAGACTTCAAAGCCCGCCTCCACAGTGACACGCTTCCTCCAACAAGACCACACCCACTTCAACAAGGCCACACCTCCTAATAGTGCCAATTCCTTTGGGAGCCATTTTCTTTCAAACTACCAGACTGGCTACCATCAGAAATATGGAAGGAGGAAAAGGACAGGATTGTGCTCTAAAGCCTGAGAGGAACAGGGCTCTGTAAATACTCTGATTTCGATTTCAGATTCCGAGCCTCAAGAGCCCACATAAAGATGGAAGGTTAGAACCAACGCTACAAAACTGCCCTATGACCTCCACATATGTGCACACCTGCACTTACACATACCTTGTCTATTGTGATAAAACACCATGACCAAAGCAACTTGGGGAGGAAAGGGTTTATTTCAGTTTACAGTTCTACAGCACAGTCTACCACTGAGGGAAGTCAGGGCAGGAACTCAAGTAGGATAGCAACCTGGAAGAACTGATACAGAAACCATAGAGGAGTGCTGCTTACTGCTGTTCCTCATGGCTTGCTTACTCTGCATGGTCCATAGAGAACTGAGCCTTCCCACATCCATCATCAATCAAGAAAATCTACCACAGGCCAGTCTGGTGGGGGCATTTTCTCAACTGAGATTCCCTCTTCTAAAATGACTCTAGCTTGTGTCAAATATTCAGTCTCTAAAGTAACCATAGTCTATCTAATACCCCAAATATCTCAACTATAAGTCCCTGTAAAATCAAACGTAAGTTATTTTTACTCCAAGAGGGAAGAATCAGGGCACAGTCACACTCAAATCTAAGCAAAAGCAAAGTCCAACAGTTTACTGTAAAGTTCAATGTCAGACTTCTGATAGGCCTCCAAGGGGTGGGGCCTGGTGGAGGCCATAGGTCACTAGGCATAGTTTTGACTATCCTCCTTTCCAGTCTGTCCTTTCTTTGCTTCCTGGCTGCCAAAATATGAGCAATTTTCCTCTAGCAAGCCTTCCCATCATAGAGTTTCGGTCTTACCACAAACCTAAAAGCAATGAAGTCAGCTAGGCATGGATTGATACTTCGGAAACCATGAGCCAAAAATAAACCTTTCTTCCTTTCAATTCGTTATCTCAGGTATTTTATTACACTAACAGAAAACACACATGTGGGAAACATTTCCTTATTATAAAGCCTTGTTAGCCCTGTCTGAGACTATCTAAAATCAGGTCTTCAAGAGACAAAACAGTATTTTTTATTCTAATTATGATTCTTTTCTCTCTTTTCTGTTTTTTTGTTTTTGTTTTTGGTTTTTTTTTTTTTTTTTTTTGGTTTTTTTCGAGACAGGGTTTCTCTGTGTAGTTTTGCGCCTTTCCTGGAACTCACTTGGTAGCCCAGGCTGGCCTCGAACTCACAGAGATCCGCCTGGCTCTGCCTCCCGAGTGCTGGGATTAAAGGCGTGCGCCATCAACGCCCGGCTTGTTTTTGTTTTAAAGACAGGGTTTCTCTGTGTAGCCCTGGGTGTCTTGGAATTTGCTCTGTGGACCAGGCTGGCTCAAACTCAAAGACCCACCTGCCTCTGCCTCTGGAGTGCTGAAGGTAGGCTGTGAGGTTTCAAAATCCCCTACTAGATCCAGTTCACTCTTTCTGCTGCCGATAACAACGTAGAACTCTCAGCTTCTTCTCCAGCACCATGTCTGCCTGTGTGCCGCCATGCTCCCTGCCATGACGACAATGGACTAAGCCTCTGAAACTGTAAGCACACTCCCAATTAAATGTTTTCTTAATAAGAGTCGCCATGGTCATGGTGTCCCCTCGCAGCAACAGAACAGTGACTAAGACAGGAAGCAGTCTATTAAATTTCACCTAGCTTTACACATATTTAGAATGAGAGAGGCTCCCCTCAATCATTAGAATAAGGTGTTATCCACTATCCAAAAACTTCTTTGATATATTTTGATAAGTGATACAGCTATAAAATCTTTACCATACTGTTTTTCTATGTGGGATATACTAAAGTCCACGTTTCAAGTGTATACTATGGGTAGTACAGTTCTGTGTTATTTATTGAACAGCTTCTTGCCCCTTGTAACTCTCTCTCTCACTATAGAACCCAGGCTGGCATCAAATTCGCTATATAGACCATGATGGTCTCAAGATCATAATATTCCTTCTCACCCTCCCTGGTGCTGGGGTTACAGGTGTATACTGCCATATCCAGCTTCAAGTGCTTTTCTAGTAATTAAAAACACGTGTCCAAGGGTGGGCAGACAGCTCAGTGAGTAAGCACACTTGCTGCCAACCTGTCACCCTGAACTTGACACCTGAGAACAGGGTAAAAGGTCAGAATTGACTACTGCAAGGTCTCCTGACCTCTACATAATGTGTACTGCATATTCCCAGCACCTACATCCACTGGTAACTCTAATTCTAGGGGATCCAATACTCTCTTTTGACTTCTACAGCCTCCTGCATGCACACAGTACATATATATATATATACTCAGACACATACACATGAAATTTTTCAAAAATTTTAAATAAGAAAATGAAACATATAAAAGTCCTAACTAGCTAGGCACCTGTGGTACTTTGAATAACAATGCCCCCCATAGGCTCATATATTTAAATGCTTAGTCATCAGTGAGTGACACTATTTGAAAAGGATTAGATGTGGTCTTGTTGGAAGAAGTATTACTGGGGGTGGGATTGAAGGTTTCAAAAGCCCAGGCTAGACCCAATGTCTTGCTCTCTGCCTGTGGATCTGGATGAAGCTCTCTGCTACCGCTCTAGTGCCATGTACTCTGCCATGCTCCTTGCCATGAGGATAATGGACTAAAGCTCTGAAATTGTAAGCAGGCCCCAATAAGAGTCGCCTGGGTCATGGTGTCTCTTCACAGCAATAGAACGGTGACTACGACAGCATACTTTTAGTGGCATACAGCAGTGCACACCTTTAATGCCAGCACTGGGGAGGCAGAGGCAGAAAGATCTCTGTGAGTCGGAGGCTTACACAGTGAGACCTTGTCTTAAAAAGATAATTAAAAAACAACAACAACAAAACCCCGACTAAAGAATTATATTTCTGTAACAAAGCTTAGGAAGTAAAAGACTAGAAATATTTAAAGAGTTAAGTATCACACACACACACACACCCCTCAAAACATTTCATCATACAATACATACAATAGTTATATATTCATATATCAGTTAAAGATAAACCTAAATAAAAATTAAAACACATGAGCTATAAAAGGGGATTCTAAAGTTTTAAACTAAGTATAAAATAATAGAAAACATCCCAGTTAATATCATTTAGAAAAATTGCTTTTTAACTTAAAAGACTGGCACTGGGTACAACACTGGAAGAGCATGCAAGGACCCTGGGTTCAATCCCAAGTACCAAAATTAATTAGTTAATTAACCAATCAATTAATTGAATGTTCACAATTTTTAATCAGTTTCCAAATCTAAACTGTTCTGAAAACTGAACAATCACATCTGACACAACATAAAACACATTTATTAATTACCCTTAGGCATTATGCATTGCTCCTTGAAATAGGTAAAAATCTTACAAAGTACTTTAAAGACGAGATTCTGAAAATCTTACCATGAGCTGTGTAGTTTGTACAGTTAACTGGTTCTTGTGTAGCATCATTTATTTTTGGTTCTTTACAAATATATGTTTAAAAGGTTAAGGAAATTTGAATTACATTTCTAGCATATAACACTATGTTTTAAATGTCTTATAACTCCTGTCGATTAACATGTACAGAGAGACTTTGAGTTTGTACTAGTCAACAAATTCAGATACAAACGCACTTTTAAACCTAGGGTGGTGGCGCACGCCTTTAATCCCAGCACTTAGGAGGCAAAGGCATGAGGATCTCTGTAAGCTCAAGGACAGCTAGGGCTATGGAGAGAGACCTTGTTTCAAAACAAAACAAAACAAACCTAAATATACTTTTAGTGTTGCTTAGATAGTAGTTCAAAATTAAATTATTAGAGAAAAGTCACATAAAACAAACTTTGATCAAAAGTTCTAGCAAATGATGTCATCTTCAAAGAACATCAATTACAGAATAAACACAAAGCAACAATCAAATTAAAAATCTTGCCCCAAGGTGGGGGCTCATGAGAAGCAGAGGCAGGTGGATCTCTGTAAGTTCCAGGATAGCAAGGGATACACTTGAAAACCCTGTCTTGAAAAACCAAAACAAATAAATAAATAGAAATCTTTACCAAATTATTTTAAGTTTAAAAAAAAAAATCAGTTTCCAGAGCTCTGGATTCAACTAATTCACACTGAATTTCATATAATACAAAGAGGCAAGGAAGATACCCTTCATTATTCTCATGCCACAAAAGGTTCAAATCTGAGTGGCTTATCCAGTCATGTAAATGATAGGCGGCAAAACCAGGTATCATGATTCTAAGCCTGGGACACTTTGCATCTGACTGCAGGAAGTTGGCTGTTTGCTGTGTGGTCAGTGACTTCCGTAGGATTTTAAGTTTCTGAAAACCCCTCTAAATAGATGCTAAAACAATAAGAATGTTTTTAAGTTTTATTGTCTAAAGATTTTATGATTCACACTCCAATGGAGTAGGCATGGTACATACAAGATGTCTAGTCACAGCTTGACCCTTATGTAGGACTTCGAAATCACTACTGGAAATTTCATCCCTTAGTTAGGTCCTTAAGACAATGCGCAGTTTTCACCATCTCAGAGTTCTACAGGCACAGTCCCTTCTTACCAGGGTTCAACAGTTCATAATTAGCTCAGTTACTTCTTATAAGGACACTCATGTTTTTCCTAAGACAATGCTAAACTCAGTAGGTCCGAAACTCCACTCATGTTGGGATTAGCAAATTATGAGGTAGTCTGTGAAAATCTAATAGATGCCTCTCCTCAATTCATATACAGACGTTATAGTTTTCTTAATTTTAACATTTATCTTATTCTTTCTTGCTTCTGCAGGTTTGAGTATCTGTATACAAACGCTCGAGGAATTGTGTCAATACTCAAAGTTCTGTTCATTCACAGTGATTTGAGTGTAACACACATTTCATCTTGTTTCTCTATATTTCAATTCTGTTGTAATAAGACAATTCACCTAATCCTAATTCAGATTTGTCACCTGTAAATAACAACTAACACAAATGTTGGACTAATTAATACAAATGCCCTTTAAGTTGGTGTCACTGACACTAGATGTTTTATTCATAAGAAAGTAGACATAATTTGCTCATTTAAGAGCCCCCATCCCTGAGAAGCTACTGCCAGTTGATGGCTTCTAAGTTAGAGAGCCATAGTTTTAACGGTGCGGTCCCAGGTAAGCCAACCGTCTTCAGTGGATAGCCCCACACCTCTGAGGATGTGAGCAGCAGAAATCTGACTCCCTAGGTTTGGGTATTTTTTTGGGGGGTGGGGGGTTGGGGGGATGACGAAGTTAAGAGGAAGTGAGAGGGTCGAAGCCTATCTGGAAGGAGTTAGGGGTTGAAAAGTCGCTGTGAATATACTCAAAATCCATTGGATGAAACTCTCACAAAGTATTAGCACAAATATTACGTTTAAAAAATTCTACGAGGATCTCTTATTTTAAAACATATAATAATAATTTGTCTAAGATCACAAAGTGAAGCCGTCAATTGCCTGGCAGTCCACCTGAGGCTGGCTGGAGGTGATGTATGTAACGTTAATGACAAACGAGAAACATGCACTGGCTCACTAGTAATATTCGTCTTCCACAACGCCTGCAAACTCTGAGGGGAGCTTCTATCAATTTTTGCATTTCTAGAATCTGGACAAAGCCTGTGATTGTGTGTGTGTTTGATTGAATAAGCGAGCGCACCGGTACAACACACGGTCCATCAGAAAAAAAGGAAGTGCCAACCACTAGTCGGTCCAGGGAGAAAGCACACGGTGCTCGGCCCTCCGTCCCCACAGCCCTCCTCACCTCCCGGGGTCCACTGGTCACTAAAGCCGCAGCAGAGGCCCCGGTGCCCACCCCACCGCCCCGGGTCCTGCTGATCCCCGGAGAGAGGCGGCTTTCCGGAGGATATTGTCCCACTCTGAGGTCCTCACACTTGGGCGTCTCCTCGCTCCCGACGGCGCCGGAGGCAGCAGCCCCCCAATGTCCCGCAGCGACCGTCACGAGCCACAGAGTGCGGAGGAGGCCCGGAGGCCCCGCCGCTGGGGAAGCCCGACCCGCGGGCCAGGCGGCCGCCATGTTGGGCTCCGCGTCCTCGCGCTTCCGGTTCCGCCTCCGAGACGAGGAAAGGCCTTAAAGGGGCCTGGCTCCAATAGGTGGGTCTTCGGAAGCCTGCTCCCTGGGGTAAACTGGCACAATCATATAGTCGAGATTTTTTTTTAAATATATTTTCTTGTCATACTTACTCAGGGGCCATGCTAATTTGTGTATCGCTCCAATTTCAGTATATGTACTGCCAAAGCAAACATAGGAATTAAAAAAAAAAAAAAAATACACCAGGTCAGGGAGATAGCTCAGGTAAAGGCTCTTGTTCCTAAACCTGACATTCTAAACTCAATTCCCAAGACCCACAAGGTGGAAGGAGCAAACTGACTGCCACAAGTTGTCCTCTGATCTCCACGTGTGCTATGGCACACACACATAAAATAAATGAAATGAATATAATAAAAAAAAAATACACAATTGGGGGTCTTCTCAGGTAGAATTCCCTGAGAACCCTCACAAGGAGATAGTAATGGTTCCTTGTGATGAGCCACAACTGGCATTTTAGCACTGGGAGAAGGACCCAGAGTTCACCCAGGCGCTGTCCCAGCTCCTAATGGGCACCACCGTTGATCCTGGAGGCCCCAAAGAATGGGGGTTTCCCTATGGTTAGGAGAATTTGGATTTAGTTTGTATAGAACTGCCGAAAGCACATTCACCTTTGACCAAAGTACAATTACAATAGCTGCTATACACATTATACAGTGTAACAAGATAAATGACTGGTTTTCAACGACTATATAAAATACAAGGCTAAGCATCGGAGTATCAGCAGGCAGTGGTGGCAACACCTTTAATCCCAGCTCTCAGGAGGCAGAGAGAGGCAGATCTCTTGTGATTTCCAGGCCAGCCTGGTCTACAGAGTGAGTTTCAGGGCAGCCAAACCTACATAGAGAAACCCTGTCTCAAAAAAACAAAACAACAACAACAATAACAACAACAACAAAATCAGACTATCAGGGTTGGAGAGATGGCTCAGGAGTTGAGAGTACTTGCTGTTCTTACAGAGGGCCGGGTTAGGTTTCCAGCACCCATGTGGTGGCTAAAGACCTCCTGTAATTCCAGCTCCAGGGCATCCAAGGCCCCCTCTGGCCTCCTTAAACACTGGGCTCAGTGGGTAAAGACCCTTGTTGCCATACCTGACAAGCTAAATTCAATCCCTGGGACCCACATGGTGGAAGTTGCAGACAAACACTCATATACATAAAATACAAATAAATCTTAAAAAAAAAAGAATCAGAATATCAGTTACACATCTTACAAGATGATAAAAGCAACTTCCTTTTTAACTATTACTTGGACTTGAAATGTTCTAGTTGATTTTTAAGATACAGCATAAAGAAAACCAAAGGACTAAAGGAAGCAGTTTTGTGCTCAGGTTTATTGAAATTATGACAAAATTAGATGGTTTCCTGCTGAGTGCAAGAATACTGCTGATCTGTGTATCAATTTTAGTACAGATTTAAAACAATTACTTAGAACTGCTGATGCTTTGCTGATTAATCCCATTACAGAATCCATTTTTATGGCTTTAGTGATTATCTTTATTCTCTTCTACAATATGTAAATTTAAAAGAATTTAAAAGGCTCTATAGACAGCAATGCAACTCTGAAACTTTTGACTCTCGAGCTGGGAAGGTGGTGGAGCTGCCTAGCATGCACAACTCCCTGGACTTAGTCTCCAGCATCACTTGGACAGAAAATTGACTCTTGAATTGATGATGTACTAGAGTATTGATGATGTATCACTTCTTTGCAATAGCCCCTTAATCTGTTATTTGTCTGTAAATAAAATAACTTCTCTTTTTGTAGTTCAATGATCATATGAATTATCATGATCACATGACTGCTACATTATTGAAATTTGATAAGAACTTAAATCTCAATATTTTTATACCAAGTTTCTTTGTCATAGAAAGTGCCATAGAAACTCTGCGGACTTCAACTGAAAGCAAAGGACATGAATAGTGTCTCACTATGTATCCTAGCTGGCCTAGAACTCACTATATAAACCAGGCTGGCATGGAACTCAGAGAGATCTGCTTGCCTCTGCCTCATGAATGCTAGGATAAAACATATGTACTACCATGCCCAGCTATGTTGATTCCTAAGATTTCATATAGATATATCTTAATTTCATTAAAGATTAGTTTTGTACATAGCAAATATCTGAGAAAACAACTCAACACCTATCTCTATTCTTATAACAGTACATAGATACAAGATTGTTATTCAAATCTTATTTTATTTGACTATACACAACATGAAACTTTCCTCTAGTAATAACATCCGGAATCTTTTATATCCTTAATACACACTTCTGTACATCATTTTATTCTATAATCATGCTCCTGCTTCACACCTATTATTGTATACCTTGTTGCAGTAACCTAACTACATGGACTCCAATTATCCAATTCAAATAAACTGGCTCACCATTTAAGGCCTATTCACAACTGAGGAGATAGCTTTTGGTTAAGTGTTCATCTCAAGGGAAGAGAGGGGGATCTGTGCTTGGTATGTAAAATTAATTAAAAATTTTCTTAATTAAAAAAAAAGTGTTCTTCTCAAAAGTTCAAGGGCCTGAGTTTGATCCCCCTTTTCAAAAAGTTTTCAAAAGCCATGAAAACAAGCACACACCCAGGGTATGGTAACATTTGCTGTAATTCTTTAATTCAAGTACTAGGGAGGCAGAGGTGGGTTGACCCTGATTCCTGGAGCCTGCTGGACAGCCAGTCTTGCCTAATAAGCTCCAGGTTCATTGAGAGATCCTAGCTCAAAAAGACAAAGTGGATGGTGGAGTAAACCCAAGGTTCACCTCCAGCCTCCACATGCAGACTGGTGCACCCATTCTGGCATATGTAGCCACCACCCTCCTCCTGCAACACACACAAAATAGAGCCCACTCTTTTTTAAACCGTTCTTTTTGATTTATTTTTATATTATGCGTATGAATGTTTTTGCCTGCATGCTTATGAGTGCACCGTGCACTTGCCTTTTGTTTCCACTGGAACTGGAGCCATAGGTGGCTGTGAGTCACTATGTGAGTGCTTGGACTTGAACCTCAGACCTCTGCAGGAGCACAAGTACTCTTAAACACTGAGCCATCTTTTCAGCTTCACAACTCACTCTTGTACGCCAAATATATTTCAACTTGAATGCCATAGGGAAGATCTAAAACTCATTTTAGCAGAGTCCTTCTCATAAAACAAAACAAAATAAGCCATCTCTTCTACATTTCACTGCCAACATCTCTTCCTATGAGGTTCAAAACCTGGAATCAGGGTTCTGGGGAGATGGCTCAGTCAGTCAAATGCTTGCCCTACAATCACGAGGATCTGAATTTTAGGTTCCTAGCACCCACGTAAAAAGCTGGGCAAAGAAATGCACATTGTAATCCTTGTGCTGGAGAGGTAGAGAGAGGTGGGCCCCTGGGGTTTCTTAGCCAGTTAGTTTAGCTAAATCTGTAAGCTTCAGGTTAAGTGAAAGAACTGTTCTCAAGAATGAGGTATAGAAGTAATAAAGGAATACACCTGACACTCTCCTCTGGCTTCCACTTTGTACACATGTATATTCACCACATCTATACATATAAAATTTGGGAACATTTTTCAATTTTCTTCATGTTTTGCAATATCTTCATCATTATAGTCATTAAGCAACTAATACCATTGTTTGTGTTTTTATTGGGAAGGCAAAGGGGTAAAATAGGATCTTGCTATATAGTCATGCTGGCCTCGAACTTAATAGCAGGATTCTTTTGTCTGTCTCCTGGTGAGAGAACCACCACTCCTGGCTGTTCTTTTTTCAATACTGTATTTTCTTTCTTCTTCTTCCTCTCTCTGTCTCTCTGTCTCTGTCTCTGTCTCTCTCTGAGACAGGATTTCACTGTGTAGCCCTGGCTGTCCCGGAACTAGTTCTATAGACCAGGCTGGCCTCAAACTCACAGATATCCACCTGCCACCTGGCTGTCAAACCTGTATTTTTACCCTATTTCAAGTTTTCTTTGTTTCCTATATTCTTTGCTACACTGACCACTTTTGTTTCATAATAGGCCCCCTCTGTCCCAGGTCCTCAATCCATTTTTGCACACAATATCTAGACAAATCTCTCATTTAGAAAAAAGTCTCTACCATATTTAAAATTGACAGTTTTCAGGGATGAATAAAGTGGCATAAACCTGTTGTACTGGTTAGTTTTGTGTCAACTTCATATAAGCAAGTATTCTGAGAGGAGGGAACCTCAATTAAGAAAAGGCTTCCATTAGGTCCAGCTGTAGACTGGCCTGTAGGGCATCTTCTTAACTAGTGATTGATGAGAGGACACACATTGTGGGTGGTGCCATCCCTGGGCTGGTGTGCTGTGGAATAATCCTTGTGTACACTGTGAAGATGTTTTGCTCTTCAGGTAAATAGTCAACTTGCCAATAGCTAGGCAGAAAGAGGTTAGGCAGGAGAACCAGAGTGAGAGAACACTGGGAAGAAAAAGGGGCGGAGTCACCAGCCAGAAGCAGAGGAAGCAGAAGATGAATATGCCGTGCTTAGAAAAGGTACTGCCGGGGTTGGGGATTTAGCTCAGTGGTAGAGTGCTTGTCTAGCAAGCACAAGGCCCTGGGTTCGGTCCTCAGCTCCGGGGGGGAAAAAAAAAAGAAAAAAGGTACTGCCAAGTGGTAGAGTGTAGATAAGAAATATGGGTTAATTTAAGTTGTCAGAGCTAGTTAGTAACAAGCCTAAGCTATGGAACAAGCATTTATAATTAATAATAAGTCTCTGTGTGGTTATTTGGGGAACTGGCAGTACTGATGAAAAACTCTGCCTACACTGGTGGACCTAGGTTCTATAAGAAAGCAGGTTAAGCAAGCCATGAGGAGCAAGCTAGTAAGGGACATTCCTCCATGGCCTCTGCATCAGCTCCTGCCTCCAGGTTCCTCCCCTGCTTGCTTGAGTTCCTGCCCTGAATTCCTTCTTTGATGGGCTCTGATGTGAAAGTGTAAGCAAATACGCACTTTTCTCTCCAAGTTGCTTTTGGTCATGGTGTTTCATCACAGCAGTAATAACCCTAACTAAGAGACCTGTGAATTCTAAGGACTTAGGTGGCTGAGACAGGAGGAGTTATAGGCGGTTCTGAGCTACCATTGGGTTGCTGGGACCTGAACCCAGGTCCTCTGGAAGAGTAGCCAGTGCTATTGACTGCTGAGCCATCTCTTCGGGCCTTAGTTATTTCTTTGATATGCACAAATTTCTGTGATAAAATTTCAATTTGTCTATTTTTTTGTTTTATTGTTTTTCCATTTGGGGGTCTAATTACAAAACCACCACAGGGGCTGGAGAGATGGTTTAATGGTAAAAAGCACTGGCTGCTCTTCCAGAGGACCTGAGTTTGATTCCCAGCACCCAAATGGTGCCTCAAAACAAACTCCAGTTCCAGGGGATTTGATGCTCTCTTCTTCTTGGGAACCAGGCACACACATGATGCACAGACATACATGTAGTCAAGACACCCACTTATGTAAAATGATTTAAAAAAATCATTTACACAAATGTCTTAAAGTGTTACTCCTATGTTCTGGTAAGTTATTGGCATGTCTTTCACTTAGGTCTTTGATCTGTTTTGGTTGATTTTTGCACATGGTGACAGACAGGGGTCTACTTTCATCCTCTTACATGTGGTTATTGTTTTCACAACGCCATTTATTGAAACATCATTTATTGAAGAGACTGTCCTCTCTCTGATGTTTGTTTTTGGTGCCTTTGTTGAAGACCAACTGGCTATGGATGCTTTTTTTTTTCTTTTGGTCTATGTGTGCTATTTCAGTTGCTTGAGCTTTATACTATACCTTGGAGCCAGGTGTTAAGATTCTGCCAGCTTCATTCCTTTTGCTCAAGATTGTTTTGGACACTCTGTGTCTCTTGTGATTCCAGAGAACTTTTAGGAACATTTTTTTCTCTTTCTATAAAAAGCCTCATTGTATTTTGGTATGGATTGCATGAAATGCATAAGTTGCTTTGTGTAGGTGGACTTTCATTTCCTGCCTGCCAGTTCCCAAATAACTGACATGGAGTCTTTTTTTCTTTTTAAGATTTGTTATGCTTTCAGTGTTTTGCCCGCATGTATGCCTGCACACCAGAAGAGAGCACCAGATCTCACTATAGATGGTTGTAAGCCACAATGTGGTTGCTGGGAATTGAACTCAGGACCTCTGGAAGAGCAACCAATGCTCTTAACCTCTAAGCCATCTCTCCAGCCCCTGGACATGGAGTCTTAATATTAATTATAAATTCTTGACCTATAGCCCAGGTTTGTTACTAGCTAACTCTTACATTTTAAATTAACCCATTGTGGTGATAATGTGTTCCCCAATATATCATGCACCCTAATAAACTTATCTGCGGTCAGAGAACAGAACAGCCACTAGACAGACACAGAGGCCAGAAAATGGTGGCACTCACACCTTTAATCCTAGCCTTCTGGAGGCAGAGATCCATCCAGATCTCTGTGAGTTCAAAGCCACACTGGAAATAGCCAGGCATGATGACTCACGCCTCTAATCCCAGGAAGTGATGGCAGAAAGCAGAAAGGTATATAAGTCGCGAGGACCAGAACTAGAGCTGGTTAAGCTTTTAGGTTTTTGAGCAGCAGTTCGGCTGAGATCCATTTGGATGAGGACTCAAAGGCTTCCAGTCTGAGGAAACAGAATCAGCTGAGGAATTGGCAAGGTGAGGTGGCTGTGGCTTGTTCTGCTTCTCTGATCTTCCAGCATTCACCCCAATACCTGGCTTCAGGTTTGTTTTTATTAATAAGACCTGTTAAGACTCGTGCTACAACCCACATTTTTTATCTACCCTCTGCCACATGGTTCCTGGCTTATTACCACATTTTCCACATATCCTTCCTTTGCCTCTGCTGGCATCTCCTCTGTCTCCGCCCTTCTTCATCCCAGCATCCTGAGTCTGGCAGTCCCACCTATACTTCCGGCCTGGCTCCTGGCCAGTCAGCTTTTTATTAAATCAATTCGAGTGACAAATCCTACAGTGTACAAAAGAATTATTCCACAGCAGCTTTGTGTGGTTTCAACAGCTTAACAGTATTAATTCTCCCAACCTGTGAACATTTGTATTTGTGTTTTTTTCAACTTCTTTCATTAGTGTTCCATAACATGGCAGAGTATTCATTCCCACTGTTAAATTTATCCCCAAGTGTTATTAGTTTTAATTTTCAACTTGACACAATCTAGAATCACCTGGGAGGAGTCTCAGTGAGGGACTGTCTAAATCAGGTTGGTCTGTGAGCATGTCTGTGGGGGACTACCTTGATTACACTAATTGAGGTGTGGATAATCAACATGCTGTGGGTGGTACCATTCCCTAAACAGGGGGTTCTGAACTGTGTAAAAAAGAAAGCCTTCTTTGTTGTTTCTTGACTGTGAATGGAATGTGATGAGCTGTTTCATATTCTGGCTACTTGACTTCCCCCCATTGATAGGCTGTAACCTGGAATTATGAGCCAAATAAACTCTCTTATACTGTTTTTAAACAAACACCAGGGTCTCACTATGTAGCTCTGCTTGGCTTGGAACCCCCTATAGAGACTGAGCTCACAGATATTTTCCTACATCTGCCTCCTGTTGAGTTACTTGGGTCAGAGTATTTTATTACATTTTATTAGAGTGTTGCAGGATATTTGATGGAACTGTGAAACTCTGAGAGTGTATTAATAAAATTAACCTTGGATCAGGGGGTGGAGGCAGCGACTAGTTGACAAGAATTAACCACAGAGCATATGGAGAGACACACAGGAAGGAGTAGGGAAGCACTTAGAGATTTTTGGTCCTTTTAGTTTGGGATGGTAGGAGAGACACTTTCTTACTGGGTCTCTGGCCAAAAAGGAAGGTCAGTTGGTTGCTTTTTAGCTTCTCTGATCTAGCAGGGTTTCACCCCAATATCTGATTCCCACGTCTTTACTGGTAAATAGAACTTAGATAAAAACAACATTTCAGCAGTAGTGGTGACCCCTTGTCAACCAGACACAGAAACACTGTTAGGCTTCAACCTTTCCTTTCTTGTTCATCTTCAAGATTACATATTAATAACACCACAATACAGAAATATCTTACAAATTCAAAAATCCAGTCTCTTTTAAAACCTGAAATCTCTTTAAAAATTTAGGCTCACAACTGTGGGCTCTTGTAAAAATAATACGTTAAATACAGACTTCAAGGGGGAAAAAAGCCAAGGCACAGTCACAATCTAACCAAAGCAAAGCTAAACTCCAACGGTATACTTAACATCCAATGTCTGGGATTCACGCATGATCCTCTGGGCTCCTTCAAAGGGCTTTATCACTTCTCTGCCTCTGCCCTCTGCAGCATACATAGCTTGCCTCCTAGGCTCTAGGTGGCTCCATTCCACTGCTGCTGCTGTTCTTGGTGGTCATCCCATGGTACTGGCAGCTCCAAAATGCTAAGGTCTTCTGCTGCAACTGGGCTGCAGTTTCACCAATAGCCTCTCATAGACTCTCTTTATGGTGTCAAGCCTCAACTTCCCTGCATGACCCCTCCGTCCTGGGTCTTCAACTGCTACCAAGGCTTCGTCTTCACCAATGCCCTCTCCTGACCTCCAACAGTGCCAAGCCTCAGCTACTCTCCATGACTCCTTCATGCCTTCAAAAACAGTACCACCTGGGTGACTCTTACACTCTCAAGTGCAGCTACCAGTTTGAGGTACAACCTTGGCCACCTCTGAAACACAGTTTCTGTGTGCTGACTCTCAGGAAAATACTTCCCAGAAGATTTCACCTTAATAATGCTGGTCTTTTTTCTTTTCTTTTTAATTAATTAATTTTTATTTTATGTGCATTGGTGTTTTACCTGCCTGTATGTCTCTGTGAGGTGTAGAGACCCACAGAGGTTTCCTAGTGAGAACTCACTCAGAGTCTGAGAATCTGAGCTTGCTTTACCCAGCAGGGCTGCATAAGGGGGTAATTTGCCCATGGGCATGGTTACCAGGTGTTTGGAAGGGTCTGTACTTGGCTGTGCGATATGCTTTGATCTAGCAAGGGGGAGGTCTTTTGCCCTGCCCCTTAGCATTGTTATAAAAAGCCCCTTTGAAGAGACAGAAGGGGCCAGTGGATTTTGATTCAGGTCCTTCCGAACCTATCTTGTGTTTCTGTCTGTCTCCTCTCCACTATCTATCTAAAAGTTTCTTATTCTTCTCTCCTCCTCATAGGAACCCTTTAAAAGGTGGGAGCTGGCTTCTCACACTGAGGGTGTTAGATCTTGGAGTTATGGACAGTTGTTAGTTGTCATGTGGGTGCTGGTAGTTGAACCTAAGTCCTCTGGATGAGCAGTCAGTACTCTTAACTGATGAGCTATCTGTCAAGTTCCCTGCTGGTCCCTTCTTAATCACTGCTAATTTCTCAGCTCCAGTCGACAGCATCCAGTATCCCAGCAAAGCAAAGGTTTCACTTTTAATAGTTCTGGTATCTTGTTAGTCATAGCTGATTCTTCAGCCCCAGCTAAGTAGAACCATTCCAAATAACAAATGGCCCCTGATAGTCTTTAAACTTCTTTTGAAACTTCACAAGACAGGCTTCCATCTTCTGCATTGCCCTCAACATTGTTATCTTCCAAGCTCCTACAAAACAGCTCACCAAGCATTAAACATTCAGTGGCTTTTTTTTTTTTTTCACCCAGTTCCAAAGTTCTTCCATAATCTTTCCTGAAACAACATGGTCAGGTCTGTCACAACAACATTCCACTTCTGGTACAGAGTTCCTATTGCTGCAATTTAACACCATGACCCAAAGCAAGATGGGGAGGAAAGGGTTTATTTTGCTTACAATTCCATACTGTAGTCTATCATTGAAGGAAGTCACATCAGGAACTCAAACAGAGAAGGAACCTGGAGGGGCAGGAGCTGATGCAGAGGCCATGGAGGAATGTCAGTTACTGGCTTGTTCTTCATGGCTTGCTCACTCTGCTTTCTTACAGAACCCAAGACCACCAGCGCAGGGATGGCACCACGCACAATGAGCCGAGACCTCTTCTCACCAATCACTAATTAAGAAAATGCCCTACAGCTGGATCTTATGGAGGCATCTTCTCAATCGAGGTTTCCATCTTTCAGATAACTCTATAGTGTGTCAAGCCGACATAAAGTAGACAGCACAAGTAGGAAAGGAAACTATGACACCAGGGTTGTGGGGTTTTGTGTGTGTGTGTGTGTGTGTGTGTGTGTGTGTGTGTGTGTGTATCTGTTTTTGCTGTTGTCAATGGGGTTGCTTTCTTGATCTCATTCTTAGCAAGTCCATTATTTGTTATCAAAAAACAGCTATTGATTTTTAAAATTTTATTCATTTATTTTTGAGACAAGATCAGTCTCTCTATGTATGTACTTCAGTAGCCTACGCTGGCCTGAATTCACTATGTAACTTAGGCTGGCTTTGAACTCATGGCAATCCCCTTGTTTAACCACAGGAATGCTGGGATCACAAGCGTGTGATATTTTTTTCTGTCTTTTCTTTTCTTTTTTACATTTGTGTGTGTGTGAGAGGGCATGGCCCATGGTCAATTGGGGTTGGGGGCATATGAAGGTCAGACAACTTGCTGGAGTTGGTTTGACCCTTTTACCATACGGTTTCCTGGGACAGAACTGGAATGCAGGTGGTCAGGCTTGGGCAGTAAGCACCTTCACCCACGGAGCCATCTTGCCCACCCAACCTTGATTTTTGTCTATTGATTTTGTATCCTACCACTTCACAGGTCTGTCTACCTTTAACATCTTGACGTTCACAACCGAGATATTTCGCCTGCTTCTTTTCTGTTAGTGTGCCCTTTATTTCTTACCTTTTTTAGATTCAGGGACTTAAACAATACTACTTGAAACTCCAGAGTGCTGGGATTCTGCTCAGCACCTACCTGTTGTTTACTTTCCTTGCCTGCTGCTCCGTTTGAGGTTTCCCATAGTATGCTGAATAGGACAGGTGAAAATGGACACCTTTATCTTACTTATTCTTTACATTAGGGAAAAATTGCATACCTTCTTACAAGGCCTAACACATGTCATCTCCTTTAAAATAAGCATTCGGCCATAAACTACCAAATGCATAACCAGCAAATGTCCCCATTTTGCAGTTGTTTGTATATATCATCTTTCGAATATATATATGTACATATCGATATGTATCATCTTTCGAGGATACCATTTTATCTATCATCCCGTCAATCACAGTGTTTAATAGTTCATTTATTCAGTAAGATGTCTGATGATTGATTCTTTTTTAGCATTGAGTGGACTGTATTTGATAAAGTAGATGCTTATCAAAATTCTAAATAAAAAAAACACTCCTAATTACACTTAGGATGATGGGGACACGGAGATCGATATTCACGAAATTTTATGTCGACTCAGCATATCTAGAAAACAGAAGGGACACAAGAAGACCGGAACCGAGGGGCTAAGCGGACTTGACCCAGCGGTTGCAAGGATACCGCCCTTCAGTGTCTTCTTTGGGGTCTCGCTCTCGGATCAGCGCCGGTGGCTCACACCTCCGCACCTGTCCGCACGGCCCTAGGCCTCCTCTCCACGCTCGGTAGCCCCACTCACCCACGGAACTTCACTGGCGCCTAGAAGCCCACGGGCTCCTGCTC
>CABHPP010105487.1:0-10246 GCA_902168425.1 Peromyscus attwateri
GTATAAATAATTCTTACTTTCAAACTTTAGTTTCATAATTGATAGGCAATTTTTAAGTGCAGTAATTCCATTTACCATTTTATAAAATTTCAAGCACACATACATGTACTAATAGTGATCTCTACCATCTTGGGAAAATGGAAATCTTTGATGTCTGCAAGATGCTTGGCATAGTATGTATGAAGACCCTGTAGGGAAGCAGATGGACTAGGCAGGCCAAAGTTACATCGAAAAAGAGACACCACAAGGGTCAAGTAGTTACTCAAGTACTTCAGGAGTCATATTTCTGCTGATGAAATGGCCTTTGGCTCTATCCTAATTTTCTTATGTTCTTAAATTAGTTCTCTCTTCTCATACAATTACCCTCCTGAAATTATAACGTTATTTCATAGTTTCTTTGTATCTATCACCTACCCATACTAAATCAAATCCTTCCCTGCTATATTTCCATGAGGACTAGTAGCTGTTCCCTTTGATGGATTTCTTTTGGTGTTCTTTCAATTTATTGGGTTGTGCTTGGCTTCACCAACTCACTTTCCACTTTTACAACTAAAGGGGTCTATGTAAGAACTAAGATAACACTAATTTTCCAGTTCTAAGCAAATCTCAATTCTCTCCCTAAATATATTTTTTGAAGAACAAACCAACATCACTTAGTTGCTTCAAATAAGAATAATCATTTTCCTTTCTTTATAGATTTTTAACTTTTCAAAGGTCTTAGCATGAACAGCTTGTCTCTATTCTATGAACTGTCAGCTAAAATGGCTCAACTGGGAATTGTAGGGCCTGCTGGAATATAGTTCATTCACAAGATTTTTATTTTCTGGAAGTTCACCCAGACTGGTAGGCCCGAGGCTTCCTTTTTTTTTTTTTCATTGCAGGTCTTTCCTTGGCAGCTTGGCTATCTTACAGCATTACAAGTATGGAGTGATATGAATGAAAATGACCCCCATAGGCTCATTCACTTGAATTTTGTTCCTTAGTTGGTAGGACTATTGGGGAAGGACTAGGGGGTATGGCCTTGTCAGAGGAGATGTGTCACTGGTGGCAGGCTTTGAGGTTTCAAAAGCCCACAGCATTCCTACTTAGTACTGCCTAGTGCTCGTGGATAAAGATATAAGCTCTCAGTTACTAGTCTAGCACTATGTCCGTCATCTGTGTTGCCATGTTGTCCACCATGATGATCATAGACTCTAACTCTCTGAATCTATAAACCCCAAATAACTCTTTTTTCTAAGTTGCCTTTCATGGTAGGATAAAGTTTCTTAAACTGAAGAAGTAGAAGCATTTATCTCCTTAAATGATATGTCCAGAGACCAGAATTTTCATTTATTCTATATTCTATTGATTATAAGTCCATTACTCCTTATTTTATAAAAAAGTTATAGAATTTTAGGATCAGATTTTAAATCTATCACACTGATGTAGCTAGTACAAAATCTTTATCTTTTTTATTTTTTAGACTCAAGTAGTTTTTTTTCAATATGATTAAACTAAAGACCATCTGAATTCTAATAATTTTAAGTTCCTTCATCATTTATTTCATGCACACTTTTTTTGAAGCATAACTCATCACCCTGGATATTTCAAAGCTTAGTTTGCATGGTCCTTTACAAATGTAGATCTCCTCCTTAACGTGTATTTTTTGTCCTATTAAATTTTCCATGTAATGAAACACCCTTTGAGTCTATGCCTTCTTGCTTTATCTCTTCTACAAAGGCTCATACTGACTCCAATTGTAAATGAAAGCATTCCTCAACTATTTCCTATATGCAGAGAATTATTCCAGAGCAACACTATTTAAAAGTCAAAGTCATCTCAAGCAAAGAACAGTGGGCATGGGGAAGAGATGAACAGGAGACCCATGTCTATGTGTGTGTATGCTTTAGAAAGCCTCTCAGGGCCTACTGTAGTCTCAACTCAAGAACAAGGAAAGGTATTTCAAAAAGAGTAGGCAAAAATAAATACAACAAGACCTTTATGTCCAAAAATCATTGAGCAATGTGTTGAGGAGAGAACATGAACCAAAAGAAAATGAATTATATGAGTATACTTGGCCTCACCACAAAAGTCTACTCCATACTCTTTAATGTTCTTTTTGAAATTTCATTTATTTGAGATTATGAAGATGGGATCAATTTGTGTATGCTAAGCAAGTTGTTTACCACTGGGCCCCATTCTCAATCTTTCCCTGTGGTCTTTACAGACTCCACCTGACAGTCTAGTTAATTATTATTCAATTTCAGACCTCAGCTACATTATCACCTCCATGGAATCATTTCCTGACTATGTATGTAAGCCAATTACCTGAGTGAATGCAGACCCTTTGTCATCTGCTTTACTTTCCCTTATACTGCAGAGCAGTTTGTTTATTTCAGACAATCTATTGGTTGTTTTGTTGAATAGTGGTTGTCTGGTCCATGTAACTGTGTCCTCCATGAAAGAGAGGCTTACATGTTCTTGAGAAAATCATTGAACTCCCAGAAACAAATATATACCCTTCTAGTTAGAAGATATATACAAAGTAATTGTCAAGAGAAAGAAGAAAGAGAAAGAGATAATGATAAAGAGAAGAAAGGAAGGAGGAAGCAATGAAACTGATGATGTTATAGGAATACAATAAAAAAGAAGTTTGCTATGAGTTGATGTTAAAAGTAAGTGTCTATTGAGAATATGAGATGGGAATTGGACATTGGAAGAGAAAATAATATCAAGGTATGTAGGTATGTTGAAGAATGGAGGATAATGCAGGCTTGACATTCCAGAAAAAGGGGGCAATGCATGAGCAATGGAAGAGAGATACACATTAGTCTGATTAGAGATTTGTTTGTTCTGAAGACCAGCTAAAAAAATATGCCCAAAGGGATAAATTAAAGCCAGATAGTATGCCTTTTACAGGCCTAAATAAGGAGTTATGGCTAATGACTTATAGACAAATGTTACTTTCAGCCTTAATGAGACATGCCTCCCTTTGCAGTCAACGATGGTAAATGCAGAGACTCACAGCTGCTCAAGGTGCTGAGAATAAATAATAGTTAAGAGTTCTGCTCTGAACAAGATATTTATACCATGCCCTCTAATATTCAGTATAAAAGGGGAGACAATCACTGAGGAAGAGGAGGCAGAAAGAACATATGAGCTGGAAGATAGGGAGAAGGGCTAAAAAATGCCATCTCTGGGGGAGATGTAGTCATTACAATCCTGAACTGACAGCAGCTGTTGCTACCTGCATTAGGCCTGCATTGGGCCTGCATAGAACTGGCACCATCAACAGTCATTTACAGATGGGAGAGGAGGACCTTA
This sequence comes from Peromyscus attwateri, assembly GCA_902168425.1. Taxonomy (NCBI): domain Eukaryota; kingdom Metazoa; phylum Chordata; class Mammalia; order Rodentia; family Cricetidae; genus Peromyscus; species Peromyscus attwateri. The sequence continues at coordinate 3,304 of CABHPP010105487.1, forward strand.
CCTTGAAGAACTGATATATTCTGGGGAAAGAGGGCCCATTGTCCCCAGTTGCATATCTGCTGGTGAGCCAAACACATGGTCACACAGATAGCTTTGGTTAAACTGAGTCTCAAAACAACAAAAAGCTATGAATGTGGAAAAGAATTTGAAAGAATAAGGGGAGTTTTACAGTGATGAGAGGTGAGAGTAATTAGAATGCATCTTATACATATATGAAAATTTTATGGGCTGATCTCCAAAATATATAAAGAACTCAAGAAACTAGACATCAAAATAGTGAACAATCCAATTAAAAAATGGGCTATAGAGCTAAACAGAGAATTCTCAATAGAAGAATCTCAAATTGCCAAAAGACATTATGTTGGATAGGATGTGGAGCAAGGGGAACTCTCCTCCACTGTTGGTTGGAGTGCAAACTTATACAGCCATTTTGGAAGTCAGTATGGTGGTTTCTCAGAAAATTGGGAATCAATCTTCCTCAAGACCCAGCTATACCACTCTTGGGCATATACCCAAGGAATGCTCAATCATACCTCAAGGACACATGCTCAACTATGTTCATAGCAGCATTATCTGTAATAGCCAGAACTTGGAAACAACCTAGATGCCCCTCAACAGAAGAATGGATAAAGAAAATGTGGTACGTATACACAATGGAGTACTACTAATCAGAGAAAAACAATAATATCATGAAATTTGCAGGCAAATGGATGGAACTAGAAAATATCATCCAGAGTGAGGTAACCCAGACTCAGAAGGACAAACATGGTATGTACTCACTCATAAGTGGATACTAGATGTAAAGCAAAGGATAACCAGACTACAATCCACAACTCCAGAGAAGCTAGCTAATAAGGAAGACCCAAAGAGGGATGCATGGATTGCCCTGGGAAGGGGAAATAGATGAGACCTCCATGAGTAAATTGGGGACTAGGGGAGGGCAATGGAACGTAGGAGATAGGGGATGAGAACGTAAGGGAACAGGATGGTCAAACTAGAACATGGATGGAGTGGGAAAGCACTGAAAGAGACACCATGATAGAGGGAGACATCATGGGGATAGAGAGAAACCGGGTGCTAGGGAAGTTCCCAGGAATCCCCAAGGATGACCCCAGCTTGGACTACTAGAAACAATGGAGAGGGTGCCTGAACTTAACTGGCTTACCCCAGTGACCATATTGGTGAATACCCTAACTGTCATCACCCAGCTTTTCTCCAGTGATTGATGGAAGCAGATGCAGAGATCCACAGCCAAACATCAGGCAGAGCTCCAGGAGTCCAGTCAAAGAGAGAGAAGAGAGATTCTATGAGCAAGTGCACCATGATCATGATGGGGAAACCTGCAGAGATGACCAAACCAAACTAGTGGGAACTCATGAAAGTTGGATCAAAGGCTGTGGAGCCTGCATGGAACTGGGCTATGCCCTCTGCATGGCAAGACAGTTGTATAGGCTGATCTGATTGGGGGGGGGGCTTGGCGGTAGGATCAGAATCCATCCCTGGTGCAAGAGTGGGCTTTTTGGAGCCCACTACCTATGATGGGACACCTTGAGCAGGCTTGAGGCAGGGGGAGGGGCTTGGACTTGCCTCTATTGGATGTGCCTCCCCATTGAAGGTCTTGCCTTCTTGTGGAGAGGAGTGGTAGATGGGTTGGGAGGGGGAGTCTAGGGGGACAGGAGGAGGGAAGAGGGGGATCTTTGATTGGTGTGTAAATGAATGGAAAATTTTTCTTAATAAAAAAAATTCAAGGAATAAATTTAATCAATTACCAAATAGGAAAGAATGTCACAGATATGGCATAAGAAAAATTTTGTTTTCTAATTTCCTCATAATCTTTCCCCTTCAATAGGCTTTGTCCTACCAAGATTTGAAAGCCATATTTAATCTAGGTCCCCAAATTACCCCCTTTATGACCCTATTCAGTTCCTGAGAATAAATTAGGCTGAGACAAGAAGTCATTGTTGATTACTGTTTAGCAAAATAAATAGGTATAGTGTTAAACAATTCCATTTTATTTTTAGATTTTCCCTGAATAAAGATAGGATCATATTCAATTTGAAAGAACAGAATTCAGGAACAAAAGCAATGATTCTGATACATTCCTCATATCTACAACTTATAGGTATTTAGAAAATCACTTTTGAGTCTCTTTTTCAACCAGTGCCATCAAGATCAGTATTCTAGAGTGTGTGTGTGTGTGTGTGTGTGTGTGTGTGTGTGTGTGTGTGTGTATAGTATCTTACTCAAAGGAATATATTTGACCAAGGCAAATCTTCTCAACAGTTGGAAATTCAAACTTTAGTGAAAAATATTGATGACACCACTGGTCTCCAAGATGGATCCATGTTTTATCTGCTATTTAGTGGAAAAATATGGATTTTATGATATGACACAAAAATCAGAACCTCGGAATCAGACTATGAATAAAATTTGTGGCCATCTATGCAAATTATTTCGGGGTCAGTTTCTTCATCTCTAAATGTGAGATATGACAACTTGAGTTGTTACAAGGATGTACATATTTCCAATAAAGCTACTAACATACAGTTATTTATTATTCTTTCCTTTGCCATCACAGAATATAAAGCATAGTTTGAGTTAGAAGTTGGCACATTATTCTTTTCCAATATTTGAGATGATTTATTTACAATTTGAAATGATTTATTCAATTAATATTTTTACATTAACTGAGCAGCTACTATGTACTAAACCTTATGCTAGGAACAAATCAAATATCTACTCTATGCCTAAAACTATTCTACTTGCCCTTGAGAATAAAATTATCAACAAAACTCTCTTTCTTAGTGTATACATTGCAAACAGTTCTGTCACATGTTGACTATAAAGGCAGCCAAGTGATTCAGCCCAGTTTCTTTTCTTTGTGTTTCTCGTGTCACTAAAGAGTTGTCTTGTTTGGGATTTCTATTTTTAAATATTTAGTTTAGTTTGAAAACATCAGAGTTATCATTAATAAACTAAAGCTCTCTTTGCAGTATTTTACACACCTCAAACAGCTGTGACTTTTGTTAAAAGCTTTATTCTTTCCATTAATATTTGTACCTGATTAAACTTCAATACAGGTGCACATGGCTTGGTAATCATACTTTTATATTTTGCATGCAGATTAGTGGCACAGGAATTTGCATAAATTTGCTATGCACTGATGCAAAAATGAATGCTCAAGCAACTTTTATTTTTATCTAATCAAATCACTGCTTAATGAAAAACGACTGACTGCTTGCAGAGGTGCACTGAGCCACACTCCAGGGACTCCAAGCATTTACAATTCAGTGGGAGTTCCCTGCCAGTGTTTGACTTCGGGACAACTAAAGTCCTAGTGAAAGCTCTGCTCTGCAAAACCAAACTGATCTACGCAAGTCATGGGGAGATAGTTACAGATAGGACTTTCTTTATTAAAATTCACTTTGCAAAATTAAATACTTAGAAGAGGTTAGAAGGGGTGTGTAGAAACAGCATCAATAAAAAGCCCACTTGTAGCCCATAGGGAGGCTTAACAATCATACTTGTCCCCAAATAGATTGTAAGTCTTAGCAAAATGGTATGAGAATCAATAGGGCAGGGAAATTTAAATCCCATTTGTTGCCTTACGACCTTCTAGAAGAAGGACATGAGGGCATAGCCTATGCTTCTACATTAACTGTTTATTGTTGTCCATTCAAGTGTTAACTATAAACACCACTAAACATATACATAGGGATATATATATAATTATTGGTTTTTATTTCAATTTTAAAATTTTTATTGTTTTATTCTTTTGTATGCATAGGTGTTTTTCTTGGATGTACATCTGTGCACCTCATACAGCCGGGCCTTCAGAGGCTAGAAGGGGGTGTCAGATACTCTGGGACTGGAGTTACATATTGTAAGCTGCCATGTGGGTACTGGCAATTAACCCTAAGTTCTCAAGAAGAGCAACCTGTGCTTTTAGTCTCTGAGCCATCACTATAGCCCAGTTTTATACTTAAAAAAAAGATTGATCCTATATAGTCTCATTTCTTTATGTGTAGTTGATATCTATATCCAACCAAAATTTCAAATTACACTTTGTTATTTGTATTTCATCATTATAAATAAAAATTTTAAAATGCAAAGAAAGAATGGAAGATTTTTAAAAGAGAAAAAGAGATCTTTATATCATGTTTATGTTCCCAGTACATTCTAATTTACTGTTTTAATAGTACACAGAGGGGTTCGATAAATATTTGTCTGAATGAATAAATGTACTCTGAAGTTCCTGGCACAGTTTTTAGTCCCTCCATATGTTTGTTTTTGTTTTGTTTTGTTTTGTTTGTAAGTGAGTAAGCTACTGAACAAATGAATAAACTGCTTCTACTGTGTCTCACATTTAATCCAAACAATAAGTAGAACGTTAGTTGAAAACACACGAAAAGCTTTTACTCAATGAAAATTCCACAGGAGAATTAGTCCACTGTGCTTTAAAAGGTCTCAAACCCTTCCCTGAGAAATTCGTAAAAATAAATAATTTGAGTATACACCGTTGCTTTCCAAAACATTTTCAAAAGTAACCTCCAGAATATATTTTCATAAATTCTTAGATGCATTCAAAATTTACAGTTCCTCATATATTTCCTTCCTGAAGGGCAGTTGTTTTCTCTCCACAAACCTTTCAGATTGCTTAAAATGTATTCAAGTCCATGTTTTTATCCACCCTTATTAACCAGTCTCACTTTCTCCTTCTTCCTGACCCCATGTCCATCAAGCCAACAATCCCATTGTGCACAGCAAAGACATTCTTTCATTCAGAAGCCTGCATTCTGGTTTGCAGCATAGAGCACACTTCTATTGAGGAGTCTAGTGCTTGCCCTGTGGATAGTTTAGCTTGTTAGCTGCTTACAGGCAGGCTTTCATGAAACTCAAACTCTTCACTGGCTTCCTACTTGGGGTTGGATTTCTTCACGCTGTTCTCTAGTCTAGACCTGTATTTCTGTACCTGTCAGCCATCTTTCAAATATCTGTCCTAAATCTAAAAGCAGCAGCTGAGAAATGTGTGCCCTTGGTTCAGCACAACTTGTCTTACCACTGGAGGAAAAAATGCACACTCAATTGAAAGGAACTCTGCAAAGTTATCTATATATTAAAAACTTTGCATCCTGTAGCCTCACATGATTTTCCCCCCACTAGTTTTAAGTCCAATGAAGCAAGAAGCAGGCTCTTTTCCTGCCTTTGGCTAAAGGAAAGCTCAAAGGCTATTAAGTTTCCAAAAGGCTTTGGGAAATACCAAATGACCACAGGGAACTCCCATGTGCTCCTAAAATTTTATGCCGTGTAACCAGAGAGCATTTGAAGTTTCTTTGAACTAATGATGATTTTTACATTTTAAAGTGGCAATTATTACAATATAAGCCAAAGTGTTTACTTGCCCTCCATTACTCCACTGTGGCTTGCAATCAGAAGGGGGTAAACTCTGAGCTTGAAAAACACTCTTTAAAAAGCTCTCTAAGCCAATTGCAATTACCTTCATAGGAGAATAATAAAAATGAATAAAACAAAGATTTTGAAACTAAAATCAGAAGTAGCAAAACAAAGTCTGGAGCAAACAAGTGGTCTCAAAACTGAGATAACAAGAGCAGTGAATAACTTTGAAGTATATATTGTTGTAGATTTAGGAACATCAGGGGGAAAGTACCCCGGGCAAACACACCCCCTCAAAACCAGAGGAAATGCATGCATATCACTGCATTTCAAGGTCAATTACATCCTCTAATGAGCCCTGCCCGCTCCTGCTTAGCCCTTTGAGTTGGTCTCAGGCAGATTTCTAAGCAGAGAGTAATTTGTTTTTCTATACTTCTACAAAAATTATCAACAGAATAACAGGCATTTCAGTTGGTTTATTCCAAGCAGGTCAGCTCTATTTACAACAGACTGTAAAATTACCACTGGAATGTTTTAGAATGATGACCCATTTTTGTAAAAAAAAAAAATACTTTTACTTCCACATTCCTTAGTTGTCATTGAAATCAAAAGTGAATCTTTTTGCCAGATTTTGTAGGACATCAAAAGAAAATTTGCCTTTCTTCCAGAATGAATCTTTCGTGACTCTGGGTCAAAAAAATCTTCCTTGGGGGTTAGCAATAGTCAAGAATCAACAGTTAGGGGTTAAAATGTTAGCTACACCTTCTGGCATAGTAAGCACTTTCTTTCAATACATGACTTTAGAATATTTACAGTCAATCAAAATCTCAAAGCACTAAACATTTTCAACTTATTATGTTTAAGAAGCAAATGATGCTTTCTTATTGTGCACTTGGCCTGACCCAGACATTATATAGTAAGTACTCTTTTCAGTTATTAAATAAACATTTACTGGGTACCTACTATAAGCTAGCCTAGCATTGCCAGAACATTCCAAATAAATGAAAGACTGAGCTCCTTGCCCTTAGGGCATTGCAATCGGCCAAGGAGGCATAATTTAGTTGTATGTGTACAAGCATCCTAACCCTTTAGTAAAGTGAAAAGATTGTATTCGAGGCTTCATACTTTCTGTCTTTTAGACCACCAAAACCTCCCACAGTTATTTACTTCAGAATCTACCCCACACATAAGGTCAGCAAAAGCCCCAAGGAAATAACAGTAAGTACTTCCAAATGCTTATAAAGCAAGGAAAAAAATGTTTTTGAAAATAAGATTGACCCTTCTTTGTTCTCACTGAATAATATGAACCTAAATCATCACTACCAAGATTTGTTTGCAATAAACAGATATTGAGATTATCAGGCTCAGGAGTTTTTGCTTTGGTTTTTAACCACACAATAATGTCACAAAACAACTTTGTTTCCTCCTCTACTCCAAATGTTGGTCTGTGCCTATAATTTAGTTTGGAGAACTTTGTTCAGTGAGAAGCAATGGGAAAGAAAACACTGGACAAAATGAGACAATTACCTCTTTTTTTTTTTTTTTTTTT
>CABHPP010105491.1:8976-20338 GCA_902168425.1 Peromyscus attwateri
GTAAATACCTACAGATGTCCACAGGTGGGCAGGGGTCTCACAGCTGAAAGGTCATTAGGAGCGTGAGGTCTGGGACAGTCTTAGGGATGGGGGCAGTGACTTCCCCTCCTGGACTGTCATTCCCCCGACTTCACCACCGCAGCGTCTTCTGTCTCTCGCTGTGGTTTGCAGTCTGGCTTGCAGCGTGCACTTCAAGCGGCTATGCGGCCTTGATGAGCTGCAGTTGCGTGCAGTGTGCGGCAAGCTTACACACAGACCTCTGTTGCTTTGGGTTACCTTTGTAAATTTCACTTTATAGATTTCATTAGTCTGAATCAGAAGTCACAGTAATGGTCACTTAGGAGGAGGCATGTAGGGTTGGGTCCCTTATTACAATACCCTTGGGTGCCGTGTCTCTGTCCAGAACTATCTGCATGTCCCATGTTAAGCTCTGCCAGTTCTACTGTAAACCAGGACCGACGCTAAGCTCGGTGGAAGGTCCCTTACCCTGTGGCTGTTGGCTGCCTGTCTCAGGCTGGCACAGCCCTCTCTTTACGGAGTGTGCAAGGAGAAGACTGATAAACCCTGCGGTAAATGGTCCCACTGGGTTGTGGCTTACACAGAGGAAGAGTGTTCGAATGTGGCACGCTAATGCCACACTCCAACAGGCCTTGTAAAATTCATCGGCTGCTACTAATACTTGCCAGGCCTCTGTGGAGAATTGAAAAAAAAAACCACAAACACAAAAACAAACAAACAAACAAACAAACCAAAAAACCCTTTTCCCCTGGGCTATAGAGGCAAACCAAGGAATGATGCAATTATTTCTGTGGGAGCAGCCTCCCACCCTGGTCATAATGATAGGGGGCTCTCCAGAGAAAGACATATATCAACATGAAGTCTCCAGTCTTGCCATAGTACATCCACAAACAGGAGGGAAGGGGAGGGAGAGGAGTTGGAACTTAGGGGAGATGAAAGAGTTGGGATTAGGGGTGAGGGAGAGGAGTTGAAATTAGGGGAAGCAGAGTAATGAAAAAGGATTCCACAATTTGATGTAAGTAGAAATCTCAGCGACTCTGAAAGAATTTTTACAGCAAAAGGATCAAAAAGTGTGCCGATTGGCTTCAGGCCTCCACCACAGAGGCTGTGGATGACATTCATATCCGCTGAGATATTCCAGATGACAAAACCTCATGGCTTTAGTCCGTGCTGGCGTCCCAATTACACTTACACATGAGGGTTCTACTAGACATAAACAGGATGCCCCTGTAGCCTCGGGGGACTGAATCCAAAGGAGAACCAGCTACCTCCTCTAACTCAGCAGAACTACTGATTCCTAAATGCCCCCACAAGCACATCATCTCTTAAAATACCTGAGTCTGAGCCAATAGATTAAGTCTTTGACACTTAAAAACTTTCTTGAAAGGAGTGGATTTCATGGGCCTTCCTTTCCCCGTGTAAATGAAGCAGACGCTCTGATGCTCTGCTTCATGGGATCTACTTAAGGAAGAAGAGATGGTTCCACCTTCTCCATACAACACAGCTGGGCCTCTGTTTATACTTGGAAAGGATGAACTGTTCTGTACAATAGAGTTCCACAGCCTTAAGGTCATAGCAATAAAGTACCTACAACAAACATTGCTGAAGGTACTGACTCATCCAGTCCATCCCGCTCATGAATTTGGCTCACAATACTCTGCTCAGTGCCTCCTTTAACAGCCTTCGCCTCTGAAGGCTCACAACATGGCTTCGCAGACATCCTTAAAGGGATTTATTTTACACAATCACTCATGCGTGAGTGCAAGGGAGCTCACCTAAGAGGGCGTGCCAGCATCACCCTCAGAGGTCCCGCCATCTCGGGTGAATCACCAGTGCCACTTGGTGAGCTGTGAAGTATTAGCTCCCTAACGCTGACATGAAATGCCCGTTGACCCTCTTGGGACCCGTGATGTTGGAAAATCCCAGCATCTTTTAGGTCCTTTGGAGTTCTGTGCCAATAGAGGCTTCATTTACCAACCTCAGTTCAGCCCATTTGCCGTCTGTTCCTCACCGATCAGCCTGCCTTAAACAGCTCCCCCTTCAACACTGCGCTCTAAAATCACCCTGAGTGTGACTCAGTGGACACTCCCCTCTGTGCCTGGTGGAGACTGCCTCACTGTCTGAGCTTCCGCAACCTCCTGCCTGCCTCTGGGAACCTGTGGACCACCATGGCGCCACTCCCCTTTCAGGCCCTCCTGTACCCCCTGGGAATCATCAAAGAAACCGAGCGCACCTGGACAGGTCCCACCTTGTCTCTAGGATAACTGTAGACCTGTAGAGAACCATTCTACTCAGAGGCCTATATTATAAAAGCATTTTATTGAACACACTCTGGAGGAAGTCAGAACCAGAATTAAGGTGGGTGTCAGGGTAGGGATTCTGTTTTGGTGGCTGACATTCTGGAAAACTTGGGATGTCTGTGTCGTCGAAGACCATCTATAGGTACCTAAAAATTGACTTGCTGCAAAATGTAAACTATGGCATGGGAGGCCAGAGGTTGGGATTCATTCCCTCCTGGGAACCAAAGCACGTGGTTCTGCAGTAGGTGTGGTCTAGACTACTCTCCAGAAAGAGCAGGCCTAGTTGACCGCCTAGAAGAAGCCGTCTCCATTGGCCTGGGGCTGCCCATGAGGGCCAGGGTCTTGCAGCGGGCTCTTCTTAGCTCTTGAAGCTCCTCCGGGAGGAGGAGGTGGTGGAGACGAATTTGACACTGGAGCTGCTGCCCCCACCGCTGCCAAAGCCCACGCCTCGGCCACTGCTTGCACTGAAGCCAGAGCCCCCCACACTCAGCCCGCCGCCCAGACCAACGCCCCCACTGCTGCTGGAGTAGTAGCTTCCGCCTCCGCCGCCGCCAAGACCGCTGCCAAGGCCGCCGCCAAAGCCGCTGCCGCCGCCAAAGCCGCTGCCACCGCCAAAGCCAAGGCTGCCTCCTCCATAGCCGGAAGAGACACTGTTGGTCACCACAGCTGTGGAGAGGGAGGAGTGGGTGAGACGGGTCTGTCAGATTTATTCCACACAGCTAACCTGTTTGGTCCTGCCTGGGGTAGAATGTACACCTGACCTTTTTACAAAGTAGCAGAACAGGCCAGAAGAACTAAATTATTCAGTTGGGGTCCCTGACAGAAAACTAATGACATAAGAGACAAGGCATGGGGCCCAGTGCTTGGTAGAGGCGAGGATTAAGGACAAAGCTCAATATGTATGGATCCTATAGGAGATTGGATGGAGCAATGTCCAGCTCATGTCCCTGCCTGTGTCCGTCCCGCCGCCACTTGCTTCTCACTACCTGGTTATTATTTATTGGGATGGGGAATGTCTAGTATCTAGAAACAGAAGGATTCTGAGTGGATACTCTAGGTTACTTACAGATGTTGACTGGTCCAACTCCTTCTCCGCTCAGCCTGAAAGACAAAAAGTGGGGGTAAGAGTGAAAAAAATCTCTCCTCCAAAACAGCAAGGCTGTCATTGTCATGGTTAGGGTCACACCAAAGCCAGGCACCTGCCTATCTCTAAATTCCTGTAAGTTAGAAAAGATCACGCTCTCTGGAAGGACTGTCCCCAGTGAAGAGGTTGTAGCCCAGAGCTGGGCTGTCAAAGGAAGATCCTAATTCCCATTCTCCTCCACCCAGTTTCTGGAAGGGGTGAGTAAGCAGCAGCAATAATATGAATATGCATAAAGCAGACTTTGCCCTAGGAGTCCCCATTGTGCAGGAGACCTCCACCCAGAAGGAACCTCACAGTTAGCAATGTCTGTGCCAGAAAAAACTGAAGAACACAGTAGTTTGAGAACCCAGAGGAAATGAGTTTAGGTCGACTGGAGTAGTCGTGAAAGGCTTCCCAGAGAGAGAGAGAGAAGAAGAAGGATGACAAGGAGTGTGGCATGGACACCAATGTCTAGAAAAGAACATGAGCAAAAGCAGAAAGAGGACACGGTGCAGGACACATCTGCTGAGGGTCTTGATTGACTGAGGTGGGCAGAGGGCAAGAGAGTGGAACGGGGAGTGAACCACAGACACCAGTCAAAGCCCGTGGTACGCCCACGTGCCAGACTGAAAGCGGATGATGTTCAGCCATCTGTGTGTGTGTATCTGGCACTCTTTACCAAACTCTCCTTCCTCAAAGGGGAGGCCACCTCAGGCACGTGATGTCTGCCCACCTGCACTCCTCGCCCTCCAGCAGCTTGCGGTAGGTGGCGATCTCCACATCCAGGGCCAGCTTGGTGTTCATGAGCTCCTGGTATTCGCGCAGCAGCCGGGCCATGTCCTGCTTGGCCTTCTGCAGGGCCTCCTCTAGCTCGGTCAACTTGTTCCTAGCATCTTTGAGAGCCAGCTCTCCACGCTGCTCTGCATCGGCGATGGCATTCTGTAGGTTGGCACACTGCAGAGAGAAAAGGAGAGGTGAGGACGCTGCAGTAGCTGAGCTGTCCAGACTGTCCGTTTGTGAGCGTCTAAGTCAGATATACCAAACTGGAGCCCTAGAAAGAACTCAGTACATCCTGGCTGTTATAAATGGTGAAATATGGCAACATTGTGAATTGTTCCAGCAGTGTGTACACGTGAGTGCTTGCATGTGTGTGTGCATGTGTGTATGCATACATGTGTGCGTGTGTGTGTGTGTGTGTGTGTGTGTGTGTGTGTGTGTACATGTGTCAAATGCAAAGCAAAAGAGATCTCTCATCCTAAGTCCGGGGCCTTCTTTTATCCTCCTTTAATTCCTCCCTACCTGCTTCTTGACATTGTCAATCTCAGATCTCAGCCTCTGGATCATCCGGTTCATCTCAGAGATCTCATGCTTGGTGTTTCGAAGGTCGTCGCCATGCCGGCCTGCTGTCTGTTGCAGCTCCTCATACTGATGGCACAGAAAGAGAAGGAAGACAGTTAACACAGGGTGGGATGCACTTTCCCCAAGTCCACGGGCAGGAACCGTTGAGAGGTGGTAAGTGGTGGAGTCCTCTGGGGTCTGGGGCTGGTTTGGGTCTTTGCAAGATGGTGATGTTCTTAAATAACTTCTTGAGAGTCTCAGTCCTCCTAAAGGTACTGCTGTGAAATGCTTCCTAAGTTCCTGGGGTTTTGTGGAAAATAGATAGCTGGCTACTTTTTCAATGTGTCCCAAGTGGCCTCAGTAGTCCTGGGAGTCCTGTCCTTAGCATTGTTATGGTCTGGAATCCTAGACACCCCTAGACAGGTGCATCCTCTCACTCAGGAGATATTCACTTAGGCACTCACCTTGGTCTGGTACCAGGACTCAGCCTCTGTTCGGCTTCGGTTGGCAATGTCCTCATACTGTGCCTTGACCTCAGCGATGATGCTGTCCAGGTCCAGGCTGCGGTTGTTATCCATGGACAGGACCACGGATGTGTCTGAGACATGTGTCTGCATCTGAGACAGCTCCTAGAGGGACACTTGACGTTAGTTACCTGATCCTGTTATTTAATGAGTTCCATTCAAATCTCCCATTTATTGTATCATAATAAAATACCCACAGGAGAAATTTAGGTTAATTGCTCACCGCATCAAAGAACATCTTCATAAAGTTGATCTCGTCCATCAGGGCATCAACCTTGGCCTCCAGTTCCACCTTGTTCATGTAGGCAGCGTCCACATCCTAAGGAAACAGGGGTGGTTGCCATCCGACAATATGCTCCTGCCTTGAACGGCTCCACCCCCAGGAGAGCATAGCCCAGGGCTACAGGTTCTCTTCACCACACCCACCTTCTTCAGCATCACAAACTCATTCTCAGCAGTGGTACGCTTGTTGATTTCATCCTCATACCTGGTGGCAAAGGGACAGGAAGTGTTAGTCCGATGACAAGGGCCAGGTAAAGAGTCTCCTGCTGCAGTCACTGGGAGCTTGCTTTCACACTGGAAGGAGGCTGCTCACGTCTCACGGGCAGGCGAGTAGGGGGCACCATGAGCCCTGGGCAAGCCCTTACCCTGCGATATGCTGCCTTCTTGGAAACTGCCTGCCAAATGCTCATTCTAGTATCACTATTGTTCACTTGTTTCAGCAATGACCCTGTAGGAGTGGGGCTGCAGCTCAGCGGCAGAGCACTTGCTCAGCGTGCACAAATTCCTGAGTCCTCCAACACCACCAAGAACACACAAAGAAATAGAACACCAGCAGCCCAGTGAATCAGTAGCCGATCTATGTGGCTACAGCTGGGTTCTGTCACCAGTTCCTGTTCTGAGTAGACACTATCAAGGGCCGTGCTGTGTATTTTGAGGGCACTGGGAGGAGAGCCCCAGAGAGTGAGGGTTCCAGGATGGCACCACTCACCAGGTGGTGCTAGGGGCACACACCGCTACCGGGGGAAGGTGAGTGAGCGCTTTATAGAGGGGCTGAGCCTGGGGCTGGAACTTTCGAAACAGAGGCTTAGAGGCTTTTCTTTGTGGTGTAATTAATGTGCATGCTTCTAGCCTTCGGGGAAGACAGAAGAAGCCTCAGTCTGGCTATGGAGCATATCTAGTACAAGGAAGTCCCCCATGCCTCTCTTTCCACCACGTTACAACTCACTTGTTCTTGAAGTCCTCCACCAGATCCTGCATGTTCCTCAACTCTGAGTCCAGGCGGCCCCTCTCCCCCAGGACCCCATCCAGCTGCCTCCTGAGGTTGCTGATGTACTGCTCAAACAATGGCTCCAGGTTCTGCCTCACAGTCTTGGTGCCCTGCTCCTGCAGCAGGGTCCACTTGGTGTCCAGGACCTTGTTCTGCTGCTCCAGGAACCGCACCTGGAGGGGCCAAGTGTGAGAGGGAGAGGTTTGGGTTTCAGGCCTCTGTGACATTTTCACTGCTGTACCACTTGTCACATGCTGTCCCACCAAACCTTGTGTTCAGTGCCTGGCCTGTGGCCTGTGGGGGACAATCGGCAGTGAAACTTCCAACATCCTCCCGGTAGGGAAGGTAGGTCCCTTGTGCAGGGCACAGACAGCTCAGTAGTGGCTGGCTGGAGTGTGGTCCAATTCACTGGGGCTGGAAAGGCTCTCAGACTGCCTTATAGACACCTTAGCCTCTGTGCAATCCCGTTATGAGAGACACAGAGCTCATATCAGGCCACAGGAATCAGACACCCTTATGGGGCAACCTCTGGAGGAGAGGAACTCTGACCCTGATTGCCAGCTTCCAGTCTAACTAAAGAGGAGCACCAAGCCAGGACAGAGTCAACTACAAACAATGGCCGTGTTTGAATAAAGCCTAAAGTATCTTCCCTCTGAGACCTCTGCCTTTGGCATTCACTCGAGTCTACTCCAGTGTAGACTGCTCTAGCAAGAACCACATCTCACCTTGTCGATGAAGGAGGCAAACTTGTTGTTGAGGGTCTTGATCTGCTCACGCTCCTCAGTCCTCACCCTCTGGATGGTGGGGTCGATTTGCAGGTTCAGGGGGGTGAGGAGGTTCTGGTTAACGGTGACCTCTTGGATGCCTCCAGGGGGGCACACGGGGAAACCAGCGCCCCCATAGCCACCACCAAAGCCAGCTCCACCACCGAAGCCGAAGCCACTACCAGCTCCACCGCCGAAGCCAAATCCGCTGCCAGCTCCTCCTCCTAAGCCAAAGTTGCCTCCAGCACCAGCGCCAAATCGGTTCCTGAAGCTGCCACCGCCAGAGCTGAATGATATCCTTTTGGAGCCCCCCACATTGTACAGGCTCCGGCTGCCGTAGCCACCTGCTCCATAAGCACCCCCAAGGCTGACCCTGCTACCACCACCACCACCACCACCACTGCGGGACACCGAGCTGAAGCTGGTACGAGAGACAGACGGAGTGATGGCCGAGGCGGCACTGAAAGAGCGGCTGCCCCCACTTCGGAAGGACACACTCGACTGGCGAGACATGATGGTTCCCGGAGGAAGAGCGAGAGCACTGGGCGCTGGTAGTGGGGAAGGTGCTGGTGAGGTCGGCGGTGCTCAACAGGACGCTGTGGGTGGCTCTGTTACTTAGACGCTTCGAGGCTCCCTTTTATCCCCTTAGAAGTGGGTTGGGCAGGAGAGCTGTCGAGCTGTGAATGATTAGCGGGCTGGGCATGCCTGGGGGGCAGCTGTGAGCTCACCCAGCACACCTGCACAGTGGTGTGGGGTGCAAACGCTCCTCCCAGCAGGCTCTGCGCAGTTAGAAATAAACCTTCCTTGCAGCGCTGGTGTCCTGGCAGTGAGTTGGGGGGGGGGGGTTCAATCGTCTCTTGTCGCCACAGGATCTGGGTGCTGTGTGTAGCCTAGAAGGATGCTGGGAACTGAGGGACATTTGCCCATGGCCACTGTCCTAAATGATCCTTACGGAATCAGGGACACGGCCCACTGTCCCAGCCTGGTTCATGCTGCCTTGCCCCCTTAGGGGATCTGGTCCATCAGTGGGGCAGAGTGGGCAACGATCTGCTCTTCTTACACTAGGCTGTGCAGCGGGTGCTGCAGAAACCCGAGCTCTTGGCAAAGCAATCTATGGCCTCACATTTTGGGTATGTTCCAGAGAAGTGGGGTCCAGTTCTTCACTGCACTGTGCTTTCTTTAAGAGAGGTCCATTTACCCCAGATATCACTGGGCAGGTTCTCCTGCAAGATTCAGACCAGAAAGGCTCCCTCAAGCCCCCAGCTTAAAACACAGAGGAGGAAGATCCCCTCACCCAGGCTGTACACCACTGAGCTCTCTTTAAGGCTGGACCCACCACACCACAGTTCCTCCTGATACAGCCCTCTGTGTGCCCTTGATGTTCTTTGTCCTGGGCAGGCCCGTGTGGGAACTTAGTAAACCAACGACCCCACTTAATCCTTTACAAAAAAAGTCTTGACACTGGCCTGGCAGCCACGTCTCTCTTGGTGGGGAGCTGCTCTGCCAGCTTCCCCAGTACCCCCCAAGCTGTGTTCCAGCAAGTTCTCAGTTATTCCAACAGGGGAGAAGTGAGTCATCGTATCTGTTGATACAGGCTGAAGGCCGCCGCAAACACATACCTGCAGGAGCTTCTAATCTCATCAGCAACATGTTGAGAATCGGCCGGCCTGTTATAACGGGGAACCACCCTGTTCCAGGCAAAGGAAACTGCTGTGTTTCCTCTACCTCCAGCCCAAAGCCTCCTTCAGGGCCAAAGGCATGGAAAATGGAATTTTAAGTCTACAGACTGACTGCCAGAGAGACTAGACAGAGCAAGTCGGGGGGACCAGGCAGCTGGCTCAATAGCCTGCCAGTTACAAAGATGAGTTCTCCCAGAAGACTCTCCTGCAAAGCTTGTGGGTATCGCCTGTGGCTCCATGTGAAAGGAAGGGGATTCAGGTTAGACTTTAGCAAATGTCTGTCCCACACTGTGCCCTGTCCTTCTGGATCAGGATTTGAGTGGGATCCCCTCTCTGCCTCCTCCCAG
This sequence comes from Peromyscus attwateri, assembly GCA_902168425.1. Taxonomy (NCBI): domain Eukaryota; kingdom Metazoa; phylum Chordata; class Mammalia; order Rodentia; family Cricetidae; genus Peromyscus; species Peromyscus attwateri. The sequence continues at coordinate 18,340 of CABHPP010105491.1, forward strand.
GGGAGAGCAGGGCTCTTGGACCCTGTTTGTCTGAAGCAGGAGGAGCAGTGGGAACTATCACTATGTGGGAACTGCCGAGGGGTCATGTTCTCAAGAGATCAGGAGTCAGACACAGGAATCTCTGCGCAAAGCCTAAGGTTGCCTCAAGGAAGCCAAGGCTGCAGAAAATAATTCTTGAGTGCCGCCGAGGGTCTGCTGAGATGATGAGGTGATGGCTCACCAGGGCCTGGGCTGAGAAGCCTGCTAATAGGTAATCCTGCAACACTCACTGGTCAAACGGACCTGGCAGGTCCTGGGCAACAGGCATAGGTGTTTCTCTGCCTGGAGGGTCTCTGAGACCCTCAGAGACTACACCAGGATTACCTTTTGTGGTCTTTTAGAGACCAGATGTGAATGTCCCGAGACACACTGGGGACCCTCATCCCTAAGAACAGCTCTAAGCTTGAGGCAGATATCTGGAGTATCCTGGCAGGAGTGCCCCTCCTTACTGGAAAACCACTGCCAAGGTGTGTCCCACCAAACACACACACAGCACTGGGTACTGTCTCCACTGTCCTTCAGGAAGATCCACCCCTCTGGGAACATTGAGGCATTCTCTTTCCCCCATTCAGTCTTCCGTGGCTCTGCTGTGAAGGAGGGCTTGCCAAGAAAGGAGTGCATTCTGGCTGGTCCGAGAATTGCTTCAGCAGCCACACTCAGAGCCGGGGGGCCAGCGACCGGAGTCCGGTGGGTGGCAAGTAACTACTGCAGGGTGTGTTGGGGGCCTCACAAGAGAAGCAGTAGGAGTCCCCGTGGTAGGGAGGGTGGACCCTCCCACCTCACCAGACCAGTCAGGTATAAGTAACAAAGAAACCTGCGGAGAGCCAGGCACCAGCTCCTCTGCTGAGCGGGAGACCCACCCCAGCTTGGAATGAATCTCTGTGGGCAGGAAGAGCAGGATCACACTGAGGCCTGGACTCCCCTGCAGGGCACTCCCAGGACATGGTCAGACAAGTCACTTAGCCTCTGTTTTCGTTACCAAACCCCATGAAGGGCTGAGGGGCCCCCAGCAGCAGACCTTCCTGTCAGAGGGGCAAGTCACAAGACAGCTCCCTCTGTCCTGGAGAACATACAAGGTGGGCCTGTGCTGTGATCAGAGACCACCTCACAGACTCATGGGTGAGAAAGAGGTAAATCCACAACCCCTTCCCAGAATCCTCTCCTCGGAGCCCACACTCCAACCTGTGTGTCTTTGAGCAAAGATACTTAACAGAAGATAGGAAGATAAAAGAAAGTAAAAGACAATGGTGTTGCTCATGTCTGCCAGGGCGTCTCATCAGCTTCTCTGTGAACTCTGCAATCCTCTCCTGGGTTAATTTGACGGATACAGGGTCCCCTCCACCAAGTCCTTCCCCTGGCCTCTGAGTGAGCCCTTTCCATCCTTGTTCTGAGTCCCAGAGACCTGCCCATCTAGTTCCATCCCTGGGACCATGTCTATAGGGCAAGTCTTTGTCCTCTTCAGGCAGGACACCTTCTGAGGATGGAGTGATGCCTCTTCATGCTATGGACCTCCCTCTGCTCCTTCCTCTCCTAGCTAATCCTGGATGACATGCTGGAGTCTTTGAAGGCCCCACATCCTGCTCTAGCCCCCAGGAAAGAAGGCAAGCAATGAGGCCTTCATCTTTGCGGTGCTTCCCTTGAGTGTTCTCCACAGAAATGTAGGGAGGATGGCTGAGGTGTGAGTCACCCAGTCATCAGGCTGTGGTTGGCAGTCCCATCCAGGAGCCTGGAGCCAGATTCACAGGATGGAGCAGTGAGCCAGCCCAAGACACTAACTCTTCACAAAGCCTAGCCTCAGGGAGGAATTGAGGGAAGAATTTTCCTGCCTCCACCCAAAGCTAGGGGCTCCTACCCCTATGCCTCTGGGACCCACTGTGGGGCTCAGCTAGATCCTCAGGATTGCAGGGGCATAATGTGTGTGTGTGTGTGTGTGTGTGTGTGTGTGTGTGTGTGTGTGTGT
>CABHPP010105491.1:25978-50150 GCA_902168425.1 Peromyscus attwateri
TACAGGGACTCCTCTGAGCGCTCACCGTCTACAGGGACTCCTCTGAGTGCTCACCGTCTACAGGGACTCCTCTGGGTCCTGGGGTCTTAGTGCATTGAGATCCGTCCAGTGCTACCAGATTAAAAGCCCTGAGTCAACCTGTCTCTGACTGATTTTCCCTCCAGACTCCTCCACATCCCTAAGATGAGAGTCGGGAAGAATGCTGAGAAAGGAGAGAGCTGGAGGACCAACTGTCCTTTGCTACCATCTGACGGGAGTGAGCCGACCAGCCCAGGCCTCTCCATCCTGAGTTCTTGCCTTTTGCGGAGTGTCCAGCCTGTTCTCACCTTGTCTGCTTTTCTGATGTTTCCAGGAGATCGTCCCTTAGCACCCCAGTGGCTTTGTTCCCTGGCCAACTGAGTGTGCCTTCACTGTCTGCCTGCTTCTACCCCTCTGTCACCTACTCTACAGAGATGTGCCAGCCCACCCAGGAAACACTGTCTGACCCCGCCTATGCTCACCTCTTCCATACCCTAGCCTCCTTCTGAGATCAGTCTTGGACGGGGACCTGGGAGCAAGCAGAGGTCTCCATTGTTCATGTCCCAGGCTGGAAGCTGAGCCCTGCTCCTCACTTACAAGTCTCAGGCCTCTTCTCCCACCTAACGGGCCGTCCCCCCGCTAGCCCTTTGGAGAAGGGTAGCCTGTAGAGGCAGGGTTAGCAACCAGGCTGACTTTAAACCTCAGCTGGGATGGGCAGGTACACCTGCCTCACAGTTAGGGAGGTGGCTGCTGAGCTTCTGTAATTATACAACCGAGTGTCTGGAAACCGCAAATGAGCACCTAGAAATGAGTAACAGTCCTTAGAGGTGAGAGGGTGAGCGTGGAGAGCAGCAGCAGGCTGCAGGAGGTTCAGCCGAGGTGCCAGTCAGGGGAGGAAGGAGGAGGGAGCTAAAGAGCCTGGGTGGCACCCACTCAGAGATGGAACCATTTTTATCAGTGCCCCACCCACACCCCCAGACCAGAAGGCATGCCTGCAAAGTTCCCACCTCCAGGCATCTGCCCCTCCAGAGTTCTGGGGCCTTGCCTGGCCTTGACTACCTCCTGCAGCTCCTGCCCCACCACAGGACCACATTCAGCCTCACTCCAGCCCTCCCCTTAAGGGCTTTCATAGCTCCAGCCTTGGCTCTGTATCCTCAGGTGCCAGACAGGAGACACAAGATGGAAGCAAGATGACCTTTTGTCTGCCTTCCCAGCATGCACCACAGTGCGTAGGAGAGAAGAATGGTTGCTAGCCACCACTTACGGCTGGCCACCTTAAGCATGTCCTAAGGCCTCTCTGGACCTAAATTCCTTAATTATACAAGATGAGGTGTTAGTAAGGTTGTGGAGCGGGCTGAAGCAGGGAATAGCTCCAGGAACCCAGCTCGCCATCAGACACAGAGAAATTCCTCATAAACAACAGTACCTGGCACTGTTCTACCTCAGCATTCACCTCCCATTCCCGTCTCCCTCTGCATCTTCCCTGTTCCTGAGCCTTCCTGCTGACTTTTGGTGCTCAGCATTTGGCCCAGGTGCCTGGGAGTCCTGAGTCTGCATCCTGCAGGCAGGAGACTCTATATGATGTTCCCAGATGCTCTTTCCCCTCCCTTCCCTGGAGATCCCCCTAGCCTATGCTCAGGCCTATGAAGGCCTCTTGTCCCTTCAGAGCACAAGTCCTTCCTGTGAGCAGCTCCAGGCTGTGTGCAGACGGAGGTTAGAGCTGGTGGATTTGCTGAGGACAAAGGCAGGGGTCAGGAGAGAAGAGGGCAGGCTAGACTCTGGGGCTCCCTCTGCATGGCCACATCCAGATCTGGGATCTAAGGAACCAAAGAATAACACTCCACAAGAGCCTGGGCCCCTCCTGGACCACTGACTGGGGAACCTCTAAGGTGAGCTTGTGTCTCAGTGTCACGAGGATCCCAGGGCAGCAGGTGTGTCTAGGTGCTGTCACTCTCTGGAACTCCAGGAAATCCACTGGCTGTGTTCTACCTCATGCTTCAGGCCTGCCAGGCCTGGGGCCGAGGCAGAGAGGAAGCCCCTGGCTCTCTCTTACGCACATCCAGGGCAAAGCCAGACACGCAACGGCCTAGACCCTTTCTCAGGCCTGTGAGCTGACTCATCAGCTCTTTTGTCTTTGGGAGCATTTGGGAGGCATTTTTTTTCCACTCATCTCCCAGTCCATTCCGTGTTCTCTTTGTTAAAACCCCACTCCCATTGCCATCTACTTTTCCCACACTTCATCACTCTCCGAGTTTCCGGGGCCATCTCTAGTCGCTGAATCGGTGTGATAGAAATGCTACCCCGCAATGTGCTATGGCTCATCTCTTTCGGGTCTATGATTGTGACATCGTGCTGGTGGCTGGATGTCACCGTTGTGAGAATATCTACACCAAGGGAGTTGAAAAGTGTTATGAACCACAGCTTGGTTTACCCTTTGTTACTCATCTAGAGGTTTGTCGTCTAACACACACGCCACTATTCCCACCTAGCCAGAGTCAGCTTGGAAGGGGGAACCTTAACTGAGAGAACGCTCCGTTAGCCTGGCCTGTACGCAAGACTGTGGAACATTTTCTTGATTACTGATTGTTATGAGAGAGTCCAGCCCATTGTGGACAGTGTTACACCTGGGCAAATGGTCCTCAGCTAGCCATGAGGAGCAAGCCAGTAAGCAGTGTTCCTCCACGGCCCCTGCTTCAGTTCCTGACCCTAGTTCCTGGCTTGAGTTCCTGCTTTAATGTCTCTTCATGATGGGGAGGAAGCTGTAAGATGAAATAAACCTTTTCTTCTCCAAGTTGTGTTTGAACGTAACGTTTATCACAACAATAGGAAGCAAACTAAGCCATTAGGCATGTGTCTTCGTTAGAGTTTCTATTGCTGTGAAGAGACACCATGACCACAGCAACTCTTACAAAGAAAATGTTTAATTGAGGTGGCTCACTTACAGTTTCAGAGGTTCAGTCCATTATCATCATGATGGGGAGCATGGCAGCATGCAGGCAGATGTGGTGCAGAACTGAGAGTTTATATATATATATATATATATATATATATATATATATATATATATATATATATATATATAAACATATGTTGCAGGCAACAGGAAGTTGACTGAGACACTGGGCAGTATCCTGAGCATAGGAAACCTCAATGCCTACCCCCACAGTGACACACTTCCTCCAACAAGGCCATACTCACTCCAACAAAGCCACACCTCCTAATAGTGCCACTCCCTACGAGATTAAAGGGACCAATGACATTCAAACTACCACAGCATGAAAAAAAATATAAACCATGCCATTGCTCATGTTTATTATATATTAAAGTGATTATATAGATACACATATAGCTGGTGAAGTATGATATGCTTGAATTAATTTCACTTCTTTCTTTTGTGTGGCTCTTAGAAGGTTTAAAATATATATGATGTGCGTTGCATTTCTATTGGACATCTCTATCCAAATTAAGTGACAGAGAAAACGTTAATAATGTATACTAAATTTAAGTATGCTGGGACTTGTAGGTAGTATATTATGAATACTGATAAAATCGGCAAAGCAATCTTCCAGTACTCAAAACTTTGTCCACTGCAGCAAAGGGGCCTTTCCCATCACTGGGGGGCAGCGGAGACCCCGCTTTCCTCTTCACTGTTCTGCTTTCATCTTAAGAGAGAAAAAGAGGCAGCGTTGACGGAAGCCGCCCCGGTCTGTCGACAGCCAGCACAGGCCAGCCGTGGCTCTAAGTGTGGCAAAGGACAACGGGAGCATTTTCAGGGACTGATTTGGCTTTTAGGATTTACAATAGAGAGCAGTATCAGTTCTGTTTTATTTGTAAGTTATACGATACTACATATCCAATATGCCAATAAAACTTACAATAAATTCACATTTTTATTAGTACATATATACATATAGATTCTCTTTAGTTTATGACAAAGGTTTATGAAGGAAAAGCTTATGATAATGCAGGGTCTCTCACTGAACCTGGGACTCGCTGACTCAGCTAGTCTGGCTGGCCAGCAAGCACCGAGGACCCCCGAATCTGTCTCCCCGGCACCGGGAATGGAACTGGGGTCCTCACACTTGCTAGCAAATACTTTTCTGACTGGGCCGTCCGCTTAGTGCCAGACATGCATTTAGTACACACTCTACCATTTGCATACAGCTTTGCAGTACAGCGAGCTGGAGGTGCCACTTCTTCACCCTCGTGGTCACGTGGCTGGCTAGGCACTGCAGCTCTCTGCCGCTACCCAGCATCACCCAAGAGTATCCGCGCTAGCTAGATTTCCATTATTACATAACAAGGTCACAGAGAAAACCGACTTTTGAAGAAGAAAGGTTTTTTTGGGTTTATGGTTTGGGGGAGGGGGGGTTCGGCCTGTAGTTTTTGGAGCCATGGCAAGGCAGTCTAGCATGGTGGAAACACGTGACGAACAAAGCTATTCACACCAGCAGCCAGAACGCAGAGGTGTAGCTAGAGTTTTCCTGCCTGGCCCACGGTCAGGATAAATCTCTTTCACCTGCCAGTCCCTTGCCACATGGCTCGTGGCTTACCGGCATCTTTACATGCTGCTTGTCCTGGCGGTGGCTGGCAGTGATTCTCTGCGCCTTCCTGTTCTTTTAATTCTCTCTGTTAGTCCCGCCTATACTTCCTGCCTAGCCAGTGGCCAATCAGTGTTTTATTAGCAACACATTTGTCATAGAGAACATCCCACAGCACAGAGGGAAAGAAACAGGGTCCCCAAACCCTTCTAATGGTATACCCCAGCGACCTCCCCACTAGGCCCTGCCTCCCAATGGTTCCTCCACTGACAGCCACACCCTTCGTACATGGGCCTTTGAGAGACATTGAGATCTAAAGTGTAACAGCAGCCTGCAGTATGTCATTAGGACATGAAAGCCTCAACATTTAACATATGAAGTAGAATTTCTGCAGAATACATAGTCCATTCACTGTAAGGTCGAGCCATCATGCCTTGGGGGTCTCTCTGCATACATCATGGGTTATTGTCAGCAAGTTGCTAAGGTCACCAGCACCCTTTACTAATCAGTACACCAGTATCCCCAGCCTCCTCCTATTCCACGGGCCTCCTCTTGTGGCTGCAGGAGATGGTCTCTCCTCATTCTTCACCTTCCAGGTCCAGGAAACCTCAAAGCCTGGAGGCGCCTCCTGTCCCCTCCTACCTTTGTTCTACCCAGAACAGCTCATGCTAAATTCACCTGCCTTGGCTCCAATCCCAGTTTCTAGATGCCTGCCCCCCATAGTCAACCACAGTGGGTATGTTGTTCTGCAAGCTTGATGTTTAGCCCAAGCTCTGCTCGCCTACTTTTGCCATTGGCTGGCGAGTGCTGGCATATGCCGTCCTGGGAATGTCAGGCGGTGACTTGGTTTCCAGCTTGCCTGCCCACCATTCCTGGAGCATCAAAGATAAATTAAATCAAATCAGAGGAGAACTAAGCCACAAAGAGAGGACTCTGTCTGTGTGCAGGTTCAGAGAATTGAAGTCACAATTCTGTAGGTTTCTCAGACCTAGTATTCATCTGGTGACAGTTCTGTCCTAGACACACTGTATAAGAAAATGTCAAACCATCAAACTGTGCCCCCCCACCAGAGACTCTCAGGACAAATGGGTCACACTGACCAAAGACTTACCAACTAGCATCCCTGCAAATCGTGTGTTAGGAGCAAGCTGGTTTAGGTGGTGATTCTGGGGGCTTGGACTGAGAAAGAAGTCAGGAGGGGTATGTGTCCCACTGTGATGGCAGAGATGGTGGAGAAGAAAGACATGGCTTTGAGCTCTAAATTAGCCCCTGGGGTACAAGATGAAGGTACCCGAATTACTCACAGTTTTCTTGGATAGCTTCCGTTATATCTGATGATGATGATGATGATGATGATGATGATGATGATGATGGTGCTGGTGCTGATGGTGATGATGATGGTGATGATGATGATGATGATGATGGTGATGATGATGATGATGATGGTAAGTAACATTTACCACACCCTTACTGTGGGTCTGGCTCTTTGTGTCTCCATCGCAGCTGCTCTAAGAAACAGCAATGACTGTTATTACCATTACTGTTGCCATCCTCACTACGGCAGAGGAGGAAACTGAAACAGTAAAACCAATGGACTTGGTGAGGGGGTGGCTCTGAAGCATCAGGGTCCAGAGCCCCAGCCCTCCCTCACACTGACTCTGTCCTCATGAACACCGTTGCTCCCAGCATTCACCAGCTTTTGCTCTTCTTCTGCGTGCTTCCCCTACCCGAACCTTTTTACAGCTTCCCACGCACGATACGGTTGACAGTGCCATCCTATCCCCAGTGTGTAGAGGACACTGAGGTATGTATGCGACGCAGCACAGCTAAGCCAGGGCACACGCTCAGTCACTTTACATGAGTCTGGGACACTAAGGAAATCAAGTTCAGTGCTGTGCCACACAGATAACTCTGCTCCCTTTGCACACACCCGACAAAGTGAAGTGGCTTTCTCTCTAAAGTAGTTATTACTTTTCCCCTTTAAGAAATGATTGCATTCTGAGTCCCATTTTAGCAATGTAAAAAGCTACCTCAGCACTGTGTTTGAGCCCCTAGTCTATGGCAGGCTCAGCATCCGTCTGCATTGGCCTGGAGCCCCCTGGGACTGGCTCCCACTGTTCCCTGCACACCTGGTCAGGCTGGGGAAGGTGCTCAGGTATGGCAGTGCTACCCAGGACAGTGAAGGATGTTCAAAGGGTGCCGGCCCCGCTGCACTCAGTCACTCAACTGAGAAGGGTCCCTTGGTTACCCTTGATCAGGGTTAAGGAGCTCCTAGGGTTGGGTTTGACTTGTCTAGTGTGCAAAGGGGCCAGCTTGGCCTTTGTGGCTTCAGAGGGTGTGGTGTCCCAGCTAACCTTTTATGAACCTGCCTCAGCCAACGTGGGCCCCTCATCCTAACACTCCCATATGCTTAGGTAGAGAATGGAGAAGGACCCTTCCTAACCACCCCCACACCCCCCACACACCCCCACACACCCCCACACCTCCCCACCTCCCGCCCTGCCCCATCCAGCATCAGGGAAATCCCATGCATGATTCATCCATCTTATAACTGTTTGGGGGATTTTCCACAGTGACCCAGAGGCCCTCTATGTTGATTTGGCTGGCTCCCAAGCCCCTCAAAGTCTTCAAGGAAAAAAAGTCATGGCCCGGTAAGGGCGGCACATCTTCCCTCTCAGGATGGAATCACACCTAGATCATCATTCTCACAAATGTCTATTCATGTTCCATGCATCAGTGGGTCTACAGCAGCTTCTCTCACTGTCCATTGGTCCAGCCATGGCTGTGATTTTATTCTAGTCAATAGTGAAGAGGACAAAAAGAGCTCAGGCAGCAATCTGGCCTTGAAGAAGTCATCTCTCCTTGAGCTGGGGCTGGGAGAAGGTGATGCTGAATGAAGGTGAATGGCTGAATGAGGGACCCCAGAGGACTGATTCACAGGACCTGAAACTTTAGGCCCAGTGAAGGCCAAGAGCTGAGGACTCTTGGGGAGAGGCAGACTTCAGCTGGTCTGGTGAATAAGCATGGATACCACATTACTTACGTAGACAGGGAGCAGAAGTCACACACGAGGTAGAACCTCCCAAAACCAAGGGAGTGAGACATAAACATTCTGGGCCTCAAGAAGAGAGGAAATGTCCTTCCCGTAGGGATAGTCACGGAGGTGGTAGCTGGACATCGGTGGGATGGACTGGCCTCTCTGCACTGAAGTCTTGAAGCCCGTTCACACGCTGGGCAAACTTCCTGCTTCCTGGCTCCTTCTTGATGTTCTTGGTTCTTCTCCACTGAGAACTCACGGCAAACTCCCATCCCAGTCTGCTTTAACACCTGTTCCTCCAAGTCAACACACACACACACACACACACACACACACACACACACACCAGCCACACTCCACAGGCCCAACTCTCTCTTTATTTCTTTATCCATTAGCTTTGCTTAGGACAACATTGCCTCTGCTGCCGGGCCACCCTTGACCAAGGCTTCAAGGGAACACAAGAATTGAGATCAGATCTTGGCCTAACAACCTTACCATTGTGGTGGTGGAGGGGGCACTGTGTGATCTAGAGTGACCTAGAGGGGCAATGTGCCCAGCCTATGGCAGCCTGCAGTAGGAAAACCCAGGGAAAGGGGGATCCAGCTCAGTGTGTGGCACCCAGACCATCAGAATTCCACTGATGGAAAACTCCAGAAGTTTCAATAGAGAATGGGCAGGTATTTCCATGGGGCATCGGGAAGGACTGGGAAAGTGTGGCAGCTGGGTGAGCCGAGGACTGGCTCCCATCCTGGGAGGCAGGGTGGTGTCTGGAAAGAGTGTGGGCTGTGGAGAGACAGAGCTCACTGTGTCTTGACTCTGTCACCCTAGATTTAGGACGTCTATGTTTCAGGACAAAGAACACCCACCTGGAGGGATGGCACAGGTGCTGTTGCCAGCCTGTGGAGAGTGGCCCATGGGAGTCAGAAACATTAGCTTCTACCCCATGCTGGCACTCTTGGGGCTGGCCCACAGGGAGGGGCTGTGGGAAAGAGGCTTCATAGATGGAAGACAGGAGGTGACAGTGGCCCCAAGGCAGGCAGGTGCTATGGGGACCTGTCTCCTTCTCTTTACCCTTCAGAGATGGCCTGTGCGATCCAGTGTGATCCAGAGCAACAGCGGGACTGCCGTGCCTGGCTTGGCCAGCTGTGGGGTGCCCTGTGGGGAGGGAACTCAGCCCACAGCTGCCCTGCACATGCTGTGAATACAAATGGAAGACAGTGGAGTCTCTGGTCACCAGTGCTAGAAAGGAGGGAGGAAAGGCCCATCGAGGTGGTCGAGACAAGTGTTCTCTGCAGCAAGGGCATAAATCAAGCATCGCAGGCTGTCGCTGCTTACACTTGAGAACAGGACTCTGCAGAGAACCAAGTAGCACTCCTTTCTTCTCTGCTTCTCCTGTAGTCATGGCAACCAGTCCTCTACCTTTTGCTTCTCTTACCCTGACCCAGCCCATTGGCCCCCTTCTATCTCCTTTGGTAGATAGAAGCCACCTCACCCCGTAGGGCTGTCCAGCTGCATCTCTATCTCCAGCCCAGGACACCTCGGCATCTCTGTCACCCCTGGTGGTTGGTCTAGTGGCATTTCAGGTCCTTTGTGTGGTGTCAGGGGTTGAATGAGAGGTAATTATTTTGCCACTAAGGGAATCTGTTGTGCAGCAGGAGAAGCCTACACAGCCTCATGTCTCAGATCCTGCCTCCTTCTCAGCCTTTCCATCCTCCCTCGCACTCCTAGCCCATCCCAATAGCAGTCTAGACCCAGGCTCTTCTGAGCGGCAGCAGCCCCCAACAGGCTCCCAGCCTCTGCTGTCAGTTCCTCCACCTCCTTCTGCCCTGAGGCCTGGGCGAGGTTAAGCCACTCCCTATCTGCCCATTTCGTGGAGTCAATTCCGACTCCCTGTGGGCAGGTGGACTCCCCATCGTCTTCCCAGGTTTCTCCCACTGAAGTCACTCAGTGTCGCCGTGGCTCCCGCCCTTTCCTCTGCCCTGTCCAGTTTCCAGGGCACAGTCCAGGTCCAGGGAAGCACTCAACTGTCCAAACGGCTTGTGCCTCGAATGGAAACTTCGTTTACATTGAGGGAGCTTAAGGAAAGTCAGGGCCCTGAATCTGAAAAGCCCTCTGCTAGACCCTTCCTTTCCTCTACCCTGGCTCCTTCGAGGGGCAGAAGGGGTTCTGACATTGGGGCATTCAGTGCTCTTAGACTAGAAAGGACGTCCTCTGCTCTTCAGAATGAGGTCCCTGGGGCCGCAGCATCTGGAAGCAGTGTGTTATAAATACAGCCTTGGGGGCTGGAGGGATGGCTCAGCTGTTAAGAGTGCTCACTGTTCTTTCAGAACCTGAGTTCAGTTCCCAGCATCCAATCTGTGTCTCACAACCACCTTAATATCAGCTCCAGGGATCCAATACTCTCTTCTTGCCCCCGCCCCACTGCCACCCACAGATAATCAAAGGACTCAGGAGGTCGTGGGGAGGGGGTCTGTGTGCATGTGCATTTATGGAGACCCGAAGTAAACATCAAACGTCTTCCTCAATCTCTCCCCACTAATTTTTAAAGTCTCTAACTGAACCTGAAGCTGCTGGGTAGACATTGTCACTATTCCTTTGCCCCAAGTTATCCACAAGTCTTGCCTGGGCTGTGATCCAGTCAAGCTCGCCCATGCTGGGACTTGCCATGGGGCTCACATGGGGCTCCCAGCTGCATCCTGCTCTGTCTCTGTGGCTCTAAAAAACAGACTAAGAACCCAGGTTAACTCTGTTCACATAGAAAGCTCCTATGAGCCCTGGGGCATAAAGGGACAATGTGGGGAGTCTTTACTCCCTCCTCCCCAGATCCAAGTGGTAAATCAACAACACCCAGAGAAGCTCCCCACCATAAACCTGAGACATGTGTTAGATGCTCTTGACTGGAAACATCTTTTACTATCTCATTTTATTTCTTAATGTTGTAAAGGCAGTAGGTAACAAAAGCAGCAGGTATGTAAAGGACCTTTGCTAGGGAAATGGCAGGGTGTGTGTCACACACACACACACACACACACACACACACACACTCACCTTGCCAGCCAAGGAATCTGGCCTGAAGGCTGCCTGTGGCCTTGCCCCAAGCCACAGTCCCTCTTCTGAGCACTGTACCAGCTGCCCAACCCACTCAGCCCTTCCTCCAAGCCCCCTGCTCGCTCTGCCATGCCCCCTCCTCTGCTCTGTTCCAGTTCCGAACCCTGAGTCTTCTGTGTAGCCAAAACCCCTGCCTAGCCCCAAACAGCACCATTAGTATGGTTAGCTTGCAAACAAGTCTTTGCCCACTGACTTCGTGGACTCTGGGTTTCCACGACCCACAGATACCTTGCCCCTCCTCTGCCTCCATCCCATCTCTAGCCACACAGCTGGCCTAGGGAATCTGTCCACTCCATGAACTCTTCTTCCACACAAGGCAAGACTGACCATCATGGCAATAATCCTAGAAGGTGCCGACCACCCAGCCTCACCACGACTTACTCCATTCTACTCCAGCCTCAGCTTCTAGAAACTTGGCCTCCTGCCCTATCTTGGCACAGCAGCGGCCCGGGATGTGGGAGTCTAGTGAGGAGTCCACTCTCCCAGGAGGCTTAGTACAGTGAAGAGCAGGGCAGCTACACAACCCACCTGCCTTCCAGGAAAGACCCCGGAACGGGGCCAGAGTTCCTGCCAGGACAGAGTTCAGATGTCTGTCGACAGCCACAGACTCACCGCACAGACACCTTCCTGCCCATCCTTCTGCCCCCAACGCCTCCTTCCAGCCTGTTCTCTGCATCCCCCGCCTGCAGCCCCAGGGAGAAGCCCTCCTTCTGCCAAGCATGCTAAGACTTTGTTCATTTCTTCTCCACAGAGAAAGCCGTTACCCACTCGACCCACACCGGGCACACACACTGGCGCACTTGCGTGTGACTGTGTGTGTGCCGTGTGTATGCATGTTCGCCTGAGCATTTGACTTGTGCTCACTGAATACTCGGAGACCAAAACGTCAGATTGCATGGTTTATTGAGGAGGCAACAGGGAGGGCTTTAAAGAATACAGGAGAAGCCAAGCGTGTCCTCTTTCCTCTGGTTCTGGGTGCAGGAAAGTGAACACCGAGTCCCTTTACTCTGAGTGGTCCCACTCAAAATGAGACTGTGCCGGGGTCGGGTGAGCTGGCCACTCTCAGTTCATTGTCTGTTAGTCGCCCTCGTGGATAGAGAGCTAGTTCCTGTCACAGGCAGGAGCTGGGACAAAAGCTCAGTGGATGAGAAAGCCCAGATTGGGACCCAAGAAGCCAGGCAACATGGTGAGGACAGAGGCAAAGGCTGGTGGGAGGGACAGGCTGGACCTGAGCAGAGATGAGCTGAAGCTGGTGAAGCCCTGGTGTCTACAGGACGCGCACCACACGTGGCAGCCCAGAGCTATCCAGACTCAGAACAGTGGAGGGGGAAAGAGGGTGGCTGAGGACAAATCCAGGGGCCCTGGGGTTCCGAGGTCGGGAAGCCCTCTCTACCGACCGCCTTTCTTGGAGGGGGTGCTCAGGCTGGAGCCCTTCGTTAGGGTGTCCTTGTAGTCGCTGGCACTGCCTCGGCTCCTGGTCTCTCCACCACGCACGCTGCACACTCCGGAGATGCAGCTGGTGCTATTGGCCACGTAGCCACCGCTGACTGTGCTGGGCCGGAAGCCGTAGCCTCCGCTGCCACTGGTGCTGCTGATAATGGCTGCAGAGAGAGAGAGAGAGCTGGGCTCAGACCTACTTGGGCAGAGCTAGGGAGGCGACTCTCCTTCCCCCAAGACAGACAGGGCTCTGTGAGGACATGATCATAGTCATTCCCTCACCCTGGGGAGAGTATTCCAAAGACACCTTCCCTGTGTCTCCGACTTACTCAGGTTATACCCACTGTGGCTGAGCCCTGTTGATTCTCAAGCCCATCGCCTTCTACCAGGAACCCACGCACTCCCTTGTCTTGGACACCCACCGCTGTCCCCTCCATTAGTGGCTTTGCTAAATCCGCCTTGAACCTCTTTCTCCTGCTGGCTCCCCACAGATGGCAATCTAAGACCCATGATCCCCGATCCAATCCTGACAGCTTGAAGTACCCCTTCTGGAGTCCCTTTAGTCCCCCCAACCCATCTAAATCCCCAGCCCCAATCTGACTGTAACTTGCAAACCCAGCCTCAAAAGCCTGACACATGCATCATTTTCTTAGAATTCACCCTTTACTTCCCTTCTCCTGTGGCTGTCCCTTACTGTCATCCCCCGGGAAGCAGGATGATAAAGATGAAAGAGTCCTAGGTCTGCCCTCTGGGCTTTGTGATCTCAGCCTTTTCCCTTCTGACTGTGACTTAGCTCCAAGCCCACAGAATACTTACAGATGCTGACAGGGGATGGGTACTCTCCTGACATCCTGTTATGGAGAGAAGAAAAATTAGGAGCATCCCACAGCCTCTTCCAAAACGCTGCCCCCACCAGCCCGAGGTGGGCTTCTGGACCCAACGGGCACCTGTGGAAACTCCAGGACTGCTTTAGTCCAAGCAGAGCCTCAGAAGCTTCGAAGGCTACCCATGAACCTTTGGGGGTGAGCAGGCAACATCCTGGACTGAATAATCGTTTTTAAGAAGTGCATGTGTGAGGACTGTACGTCCACTCCCAGTATCCTGCCACGGTGACCCTTCTCACTCCCTAGCACACCGGGAAGCTGGAGTGGCAAGCCCAAAGAGGGAACAAGGAAACCTAATAGAGGAGTGGGGTTCAGGAGAGAAAGGAAGTGGGATGCTCCCAGATACTCTGGGGAGGTTGTAAGGGCTGCATGGGCTGATTCAGGTAGCACACCACAGCACAGCAACCAGGATGAAGTGAGCATTCATGGGTATGAGTGCTTTTCTCTCTCTCTCTCTCTCTCTCTCTCTCTCTCTCTCTCTCTCTCTCCCTCTCTCTCTCTCTCTCTCTCGGGTTTTATGTAGCCTAGGCTGGCCCCAGACTCACCGTATAGTCATGGGTGACCTTGAACAATCCTCCTGACTACCTCACAAAAGCTGGGATGTCAGGCATGCGCTACCACGTCCAGTTGTATGCAATTCTGATGATCAAAGCCAGGCTTCGCTCATGCTAATCAAGCACCCTACCAACTGAGCCGCACCTCCAGCCCAGCTGGTGTTCCTAATTGCTGTTAGCGTTCCTATTCTCACCATCCCTTTGCTCCCCAACAGCTCTTGCTAGATGTGGGTTTTTCTCCTTTGTTGAAGCTTCACAGGCTTCTTGCCCAAGCACACCCTGCTCACCTGCACTCTTCGCTCTCCAGCAGCTTTCGGTAAGTGGCAATCTCCATGTCCAGGGCCAGCTTTAGGCTCATGAGCTCCTGGTATTCACGCAGCATCCGGGCCAGCTCCTCCTTAGCCTGGTGCAGGGCACCCTCCAGTTCATCCAGCTTGGCCCGGGCGTCCTTGAGGGCACTGTCCCCTCGCTGCTCGGCATCAGCGATGGCCGTCTCCAGATTAGAAGCCTAAGCAAGGAATTCAAGACCTTAGAAAACTGAAGGAGGCATGGGTATTGTCTGCAGCCAAACGCCTCACATTCAGTAAGATCCAGTAGCACGCTGGATGCACACCACACTTCTGCTCTGGCTGGAAGGGGCTGGCAAGCCCTCCTGGATCTCAGCTATGCCCCAGTTCCCAGACATATGGTGAGAGGAAAGCATGCCCCCTATCCTCTGGAGACCCCAAACACTCCAGTGCCCAGACAATGATCATCAGGCTGCACTGTGAGTTAGTAGCTTTCTGTTCTTGAATTGTTTAGGGTCCGAGAGGAGAGATATTACAAGACAATGTGCTAGATGCAATTATGGTTCCTGCCCAGACACATGGTCCATAAGCTAGGGTCCCAAGAAGGAGATTCTCCCAGAATGATGATTATTTGCCCAGCACCTTCCTAAGCATCACCCATCACTGTGTGCCCAGCACCTTGCTCAGCACCACCTATTCCATGCCTCATCTCACTTGATCCTATGGCTACCCGTGAAGTAAGGCAGGATGACTTGGACACGTGACTGCAGAACGGTTGTGTTAAAGCCCATAGGAAGAACATGGATTGTGTCTAGCAGCGGTATACTGCACAACCTCACCGCACCTCTCACCTGGTGCAGAGAGAATGGGAATGCTGCCCCTCAAGGTCTTTGTGGGAATTAAATTCGGTAGAATCGGCTGATATGTTAAATTAAATTAAATTATAAAATACAAAAAAAAATCCATAGAATCGTGGGCTGCCATTTCATTCCCTCTGCATCTTCTGCCCCCACCTGCTAACGTGGGGCATTCCCACTTTACTGGGGACTCCCTGAGCCTGCTTCCCCTTCTCAGTCACATCAATGATATTTATGAAGCTACTGCTATCTGTATGCTGAGGGGTCATGGAGCCGCCAGTGCCCTGACTCTTTTCATTCCAGAGAGCATGGGGAACAGTGACTGCCAAGAGCTGTGAACAGATCGAGGAAGGGCAAACACTGAGGAGTCCAGCCTGTGGGAGGAGGTCTGAGCCCAGCCTGTAGGCCAGGGAAGGCTTCCAGAGAGAAACAAGAATACCTAACGAAAGGGGCTGGGAGTGAGCAGGAAAGAGGGTGCCCCAGAGACGTCCAATTGCTGGAGGCAGTGACCTCACTCGTATCTTCTGTTGTTAGAGACATCTGGGAAGCCAAGGCCCTCAACCAACTCACATGCCCTCCACTGGGCTCACTGCCCCTGGCCACAGGCCAAAGTCCCTCACCTGCTTCTTGGCATTCTCAATCTCTGAGCGGAGTCTCTGGATGAACCGGGTCAGCTCGGTGATTTCATTCTTGGTGTTTTTGAGGTCATCCCCGTGGCGGCCAGCTGCCAGCTGTAGCTCCTGGAACTGGAAAGCCCAAAGCAAAGAGATGGAGAAGTGTGATAGCGTGGAGTCTGTGGAAGTCCCTGCATCCCTGACTGAAGGGTCATGGCACCAGGGCCCAGGGGACTCTGACCTGGGCACTGTCTCCCCTGCCCCGGCCCAGTCACGGCCTCTCACCTTGGTCTGGTACAGCGCCTCGGCCTCGGCTTTGCTCTTCAGGGCAATCTCCTCATACTGGGCGCGGACCTCATCAATGATGCTGTCCAGATCCAGGTTCCTGTTGTTGTCCATGGACAGGATGACGGACATGTCGCTGATGTGGGACTGGATCTGAGCCATCTCCTACAGGGACCATAGGTGGGGGAAGAGATCAGCTTGACCACTGACAAACTCTAGTGATGCCGTATAGGGTCTAGAACATGAGATTGCTACCTTCGTGTGCAAAGAAAATACCTTGCTGGACCCTAGGCTGGTTCTGCTGCCATGGAATGAGGCCTCAGGAATGGAGAGGGAGCTCTCAGGAGTAACATATGAGGTGGGTGGCTGACTCAGGAGCCTCCTTGAGAGCTGGAGCCTCTGTGACCCCCCCCCCCCCGCCCAGTCCCTAGAGTTTTAGCTGCTGACTACCCTGAAGAATGGGGTGCAAAGAGACTTACGGCTTCAAAGAGACACTTGAAGAATTTGATGTCCTGGTCCATGGAGTCCACCTTGGCCTGCAGCTCCACCTTGTTGGCATAAGCCGCATCCACATCCTGAAAGAAGACCCAGCAATCCACGGTCACCACAGATGCCACCCAGGAGGTGACATTCATCCCCAGCCCAGCTGCCTGGCTGGAGGAAGAAGACACTATCTTCTCCTGTGTGGCTCATGAGGAAGGCAGTAGGGGCAGTTGAAGGTGCAGCCCTCATCTCCCATCCTGAGAATCTGATCCATGAGCAGGAATGAGAACCTTCAGAAAGGGAGTCCCTGCCAGGCTGTTGCAAAAATCACCTCTGCAGCATCTGAGCTGAGTCCCATGGCTGCAGGGAGCCCCTCATGCTGGTTCCTCCCCTGTCATCCTCCCGGCCCCTTTCTTCCTTCCTTCTCCTGGATGTCATGGTCCTCCAGCCTTCCCATTGTTATTTCTGCATCAGCTCATTTGGGGACTGATGGCAACGCACATTGGTAGGCTCAGCCTCTCTGGCCAGTCCCTGGCCTTGGAACCGCCTTCCACTCACCTTCTTTAGCAGCACAAATTCGTTCTCGGCAGCTGTCCTGCGGTTGATCTCCTCCTCATACCTGTGAGAAGGCCAGGGATCATAGATTACACCCTTTGCCAAGAGCCCTGATGGACCCAGGGAAGACCCTGAGTACGGAAAAGAGTGCCAGCCAGGGAGGCACAGAAGACTGAAGGGTCAGCTGAGCAAGGAAGGCTTCCTGGAGGAAGAGATATAGTGGCCAGCTTCAGAAGAAGATCCAGCTTGGAAAATGAGGAAGAAGTGTGTGGAGCGAATGGCCCTTGAGAACCCAGGGGGATACAGGGAGCAAGCTGCCTCATACCAAATGTGAATGGTGCCCAAGTGTTCCCATGCTCTTTCTCAGCACAGAAGCTCAGAGAATGTGGAAGGTTTACCCAACTTTGAGCCCAGGCCAGAGCCCTGATCATGGCCCAGCTACTTGGGCACTTGTCCCCAGTGCCAGTCCAGAGGCTAGGGATCAGGGAGCCCGTTCTGGGTTTTTGATGTGGTGACTCTACTTGGTATAACCTAGAACACCACTCTCCACCTCCAAAACTTTGAAACCAAAATTTTAAACCCTTCAGAGGGACAAGGCTCACTGTCCTGTGACAGGCTGTGTCCTCACTCACTTCTTCTTGTAGTCCTCCACCACATCACGCACATTCCTCAGCTCAGAGTCCAGCCTCACTCTGTCGCCAGACAGTGTCTCCAGCTGCTTCCGCATGTTGCTGATGTAGCCCTCGAGGATGGGCTCCAGGTTGTTCTTGCAGTTGTTCAGGTCTAGTTGCTGCAGGAGCTCCCACTTGGTCTCCAGCACCTGGTTCTGCTGCTCTAGGAAGCGCACCTGGAACCCAAGCCACAGAACCCATCACACTCGTCACACAAGGCCCTTATGCTCAGCGCTCCGGCTGTGTCTCTTCCTTTACCCCTTACTATAGTGGTATTCTATTTGTACTGAAATGTGATTTTATTTGTATGTTAATAAATAAAGTTGCTTAGGGGTCAGAGCTATTAGCAAGCCATAGGGAAAGCCAGGGCGGTGGTGGTGCACGCCTTTAATCCCAGCACTTGGTAAGCAGAGCTAGGTGGATCTCTGTGTGTTCAAGGATACAGCTAGCATTGGAGACACACGCCCTTGATCTCAATACCAACCATAGAAAACGTGGGAGGTCTGGACAGAGAGGCAGTGACGAGACAGCCACGTAGTTGTGTTTATAACCAATGAGAAGGAAGAACCAGAACTCTTTATAAATCAGACGCACAGGAAGTAGCTCCCTCCTTTTTCGGAGAGCTCTCTTGGCGGAAGAAGCTAGCTGGCGGAAAGCGGGTAAGCTTCTAGCTCTGACCTCTTGGGCTTTCACCTTTACATTGGCTCTGTGTTTCTTATTTAATAAGGCGGTCGGTTACATCTACACCTTACAGCTGTACGAGGCGGGCAGCTCTGATCAGAGGTGGGTTGGCCATGATCAGTGGAGAAGACACTGGGGCATGAAGAAGTCATGCTTCTTCCCCAGGTCCAGAAGTGTAGTCAAGGGCAGAGCTCAGGACTAAACCCAGACAAGTGTCCCCTCGCTGTGGACCTCCAATCAACCAGAGCCCACGGTGACCAAGCAGAGTAAAGTGTGAGCACACCCGACAGCAGCAGCGCAGAGCCAGACTGGGTGCATCTGTCTGGAAAGGCCACCCACTCTGAAGATGAGGTCCGCTCCTTATCTAATGACATGTCACATCTGTCTAGAAAGGCCACCCACTCCGAAGATGAGGTCTGCTCCTTATCTTAAGACATGTCAGAGTGCAGTGAGGCTGGGGCCAAGAGCTTCCGAGTGTTTCAGATTCCCACACTGGGCCCCACCCCATCTCTGCTCACAGATGCTGCCCCCCACACACACACATATGCAGCTCTAGAACTACCTTGTCTGGAGCAAGCATGATATATGGAACCAGAGGGACCAGATCAGGGAATTTACCAGAGATCATTAGCATACACCCCCCAGCTGGTTATGGAGAGCACAATTTTTTAAAATTTGACTTCTTTTTTTTTTTTTTTACATCAGTGAACACAGGCACACTTAAGCAAGGCTGTGTTCACAGGAAGTGGGAATACCACGTGGAACTCTGCACTGAGATGAGACTATGAACCAAACTTCAGGTCTCTAGCAGATCATCCAGCACTTAGTCTGGTTTAACCAATCCAGAGTTCTTCCTGAGCTGAGCATTAACCACATCCGGGACACCACAGTACCCAGCATGCCACTAGGTCACCAGTAGGTCTTGACATCTCCTCTCTGCCTGGGATTGAGAGGCCACAGTGCTCCTAAGACCAAAGCTCCTGAGAGTTAACCAGGCTTTGGGTCTCCTTCCTACTCCCCGAGAAGACCACCTTCATCTTGCTTTTCTGTGTCTCTGAATTTGCCCCTCTGTAGGGTCTGGACAGCCCACCCAGGTGCAGAACACTCCCACCCCCAGACCTAAATCCTCAGAGCACCTTGATTGTCTAGATGTGACTAGCCTTGAGGACAAGAAGCTGCCGCACCAGCCTTGGCCCCTGAAACTGGGCAGAGGGCGAGGCCTCCACATGGGAAGACTAGCACTGTGGGGCAGGGGCTGCTCTTGTGGCCACAAGGCCCGGGGCTGTGATGCTTGACTGTCATGGAGCCAACATATCCCTCCCAACTCTGACCCTAGACCTGCAGGTAGGAGACTGAGAGTGAACCCTCACCCAGCCTGTCCTCCAAATGGCTGTAGGTGTGGTGTTGGCCTCTATGGCTTTGCTGACCCATAAGCTGGGGGAAACTGCCTCTCATATACCGCAGCCAGCATCCTGGCTGAGCTGGAGGATCCCTGAGGTCCTATCCAGGTCTGAGGTTTCTCTGCTTCCCAGCATCCTTTCCCAGCAACAACAGCCACCATTGGGGGAGGATTTAGACTGAGACAGGCATTGTGCCAAGATCTTTGCATGAGCCTTCTTTTCTAAACTAACGCAAGCCCCATGGGAAGATCATGATTTCCACACTAGAGGTAAGAACATAATGACCCCGATGGAGCAAGTAATTTCCCCCCAAAGCCACCTACACAGTCAGTCATAGGCCAATTCTGACTCCAGAGAGCCTCTACCCCTACCTTGCAAGAGTACCCTCGACCGCTGATACAAACGCACACCATGGAGACATCCTTTAGCCCAAAGGGCCTGGGGTGACCACACACCCATTCATACTTCTGATCCACCAGTCAGGTGATTAGGGTACAAGGTCAGCATGCCTGGGAGGAAGACTGGCTTTCTGGTTGCCCTGAGGCTGATTCTCCTCCTCCTGGCCTTCCCTGTGTACAGCTTGTGTGACCACAAGGCTTAGCAATGGTACCAGGCCAGGTCTCCACAGCAAGGCCCAGATCTCTTCCCTAGGGTTCTCCTGTGAGTGTCCCTGAAAGCCTGTACCAGCAAAAACAACTCCTGCTGGTGTTTTCTCTCCGGACAACAGAGAATCTTTTACAAGATACTGAGGTGATAGAATGCACACCTTGTGTACAGTAAGGGTACCAACTTCAGTGCCTCCTGAGGGAATGAAGATACCTACTCCAGGAGGAGGAGAGGAGAGCTGTTCCCAGGTCCCCCTGTTCTAGCAAACGCACCTTGTCGATGAAGGAGGCGAACTTGTTATTCAGAGCCTTGATCTGCTCCCGCTCCTGCGCGCGCACCTTCTGGATCTCCGGGTCCAGCTCCACATTGAGTGGGGCCAGGAGGCTCTCGTTGACTGTGACCTGGTGGATGCCTCCGGGCGGGCACACAGCCGGGCACACAGGTCCCAGGGCCACACTGCCAAAGATGCTGCCAGCAAAGCCACTGGCCCGGTTCCGGCTAAATCCAAAACCTCCGTTCTTCCCGCTGCCACCGGCCATGTTGAGAGTGATGCTCCTGGCGCCTCCCAGGCTGTAGAGACTCCGACTGCCGAAGCCCCCACTGAGCCCTTTGCCTCCTGCCCGGTAAGAGGATGAGCTGCCCCCGGACAGCACAGCAGAGCAGCCGCTGAAGCCCCTGTTGCCGGAGCCAGACTTGCAGGTGAATTGGCGGCTCATGTTGCTGGTGGAGATGGAGTACAAGGATGGGAGGAAGGTGAATCCCAGGAAGGTTGTACTGGTTGTGGTGAGGACCAGCAGGTGCCTTTATATACGCGTGGCGCTGGGCTTGCAGATGGGCAGTGGAGAGCTTAATTCGTGGGTTTGGCTTGCCTAGGAGCAAGAAGTCATTTTCTCTGTGCTGAGCCAGAGATCGGCCCTCCCCACCTCTGAAACAACATGAAACTGTCAAGTTGCTGGGCTTGCAAACCTTGCTCAGGTAATTTGGGTCTTATCTAATTAACCCACTGTTATAAGGTAATTTGCCCCAGGCCACAGCCTCCCCAGGGGAATGTCACTGGCACAGTACCATCTTTCTCAGATTTATCTCTGTGGTTGGCGTCCTTGCAGAGGGGTTCAGGGAGCAGAGATGACATGGACATTTTGGATAGAGTTGCCCACTAAGTACAGTATTCAAGGACTCTACCATAGCTGTATCCTCTGTCCTAGAACAGAGAAACCCCACCAAGCAGCCATTCTCCCCAGGCCTCCTGCAGGCAGAAGCCTTAGAGAGAAGTGGCTCTTTGCTGGGGGACCAGAGTGACAGGACCCTGTCTTTAGTGTTGAGCAGCCCAGGTCACAACAGCTATGGGATCATGGCAACCACGTGTTTATCACACTTTCTGGAGAGCTAGATGTCCGCATTACACCTCCCAAACATCCACAGTCAGGTTGTTAAGGGGCTGAAGGAGGGGGACAAGCCTTTGGGCCACTGGAGAAAATGAAGAGTCAAGAGCATGGAGTTTGGTGGGGACTCACTGGCAGCAGGTAGAGAGGACAGACAGGATGGACATGGTTTGGGGAGTTCAAAGGCGTACCATAGGAGCTCCATTTTGCCATGCCCCACACTCCTGCCGTGTGCATCAGCTAGGAAAGGTATGAATCGTCCTCAACCATGAACACTAACTCCAGCTACTGTGCCCAGGCCTGAGAATTCAGGAGTTGAGCCTGGCTGAGGCCATTCCTAGGAGTCCAGACTTCACACAGCTAAGGTCAGAAAGCCCTCAATGGGAGTACGGCTGTGCATCACACCGAACAGTTTTTCGGTGACTTCCCCCCACCCCCCCAGAGGCTCCATCTGTGGTCCCCTCTATCTTGAGTCATTGGCTCCCATGATGGGCCCCAGTCCCCTTCACTGATCACCTTGGTCAGCCCATGGCTGCCTCACCTCTGGAGAATGGTCTCTGTCAAAGGTCCCACCAGGGCCCCAGAGTGAGGTGGGGCTCTCAGTTGAATAGGGTCCTGAAGGGAGAAAAATCTGAGCAACAGGCTAGGCTGGGGCTCCATCTGGGTTCATTGGGCGTGGAACCCAGTCTCCCCTGCTTTTCTTTCCACTCCCTCCCGCCATCTTGTCTTCATTGCTGATGTCCAAACAGCATCATAGCTTGCTTCCTCCTCCCTCTTTCTCCCTGGCTCTCTTCCATCCACCCTTTGTTCCCCATCTCTTATTCTCATGGTCTATCCAGCCTCCTCGTGGATCTTCCTGGACCAGGACAGCTGGCGTCTGAGCTCTGCTCCCCTCTCTCAGGCCTAGGCATGCTCTTGCATGTGTGGTGAGATGGTGACTATGGAAGCTACTTCCTCAACACTCCTCTCAAGACCACCCTTTTGTAAAGAGAGCAGAGCTTCCCCAGATGTCCCCAGAACTTTCCCAGAGGCCACCTAGCATGCTTCTCTCCCTGCCTCCCACCTCTGTCTGCTTCGTCAGCCTGAGTACCCACAGTACATCTGTGTGATGCTGAAGGATTTTTCAGTGCTCTCAGAGCACAGCCCTGGCACAGCATCCCTGTCAACGGCTTGGCCAGCTGTACATTCCATGACAAATATGGCAGCACCCCAGCCCGGCCAACATGTCCTTCATCCTCTGCTCCTACCCACTCTCTGTTCCTTGCTTCTCCTGGCCTGCCCATGGGCGTCCCATCCCATTTTCAGTGCCCTCCAACATTTTGCCAAGCTAGCCCCACACATCCCTGACCTCTTCCCTTCTGACCCACATCCCTCTGCTCCTCTGAAATGTTGCTGAAACCCTGGTCCCTGGCTTGGCCTGTCTTTTCTGCACTCTGGTCCTCTGTCTGTGACAGCTGCATATGGGAAATGGTGTTTTCTGCATACGTTGAGAGTCCTGTAAGCTAAGTGATGCCTCCCTCTGAGGACTCCTTGCAGTCCAGGATCAGCCCCCTCCCAGTGGGCATCCCCTTGCTGAAGACACAGCCAACAGCTCTATGGGATGTTGGACTTTTGAATACCTGGAGTGGCACCAGATGGAAACCCAGACCCCAGGGACCCGATTTCTCCTCCACCACATTTGTCCGTTCTGGTCTCAGCTTCTCCCGGGGAGAATGGGGCAGTAGACATAAATGCAGGAGCAGCAAGAAGCGCTGCCTAAGGCCTGAGACATTCTCAAAGTCCAATAACTGGTGCCAGCGACTAAGAGTCGGAGGTCCAGCCTGTCTTCCCTCCTTCCTCTCCAGTACGGTCTCCACATCAGCACATTCCCATACAGTGGCATCAGATGCTGAGGACAGGGAAGGGGTGGTGACCCTACACACCCCAGGCTCTCCTAGACTGCTGCTGATCCCAGAAAATTGACCACTACAAGTAATAGCCACAGTCAAGTGGTCGCCAAGTCTAAAACTCAGCAGGAAGCACTTTATAGGTGTCATGTCACACCTGCTGGTGTTGAGTCATTTATCACATCTTTAGTGGACATAGAACCAACTTCGGATGTGAACAGTCCAAAGTGCCCTGCCTCCAAAGAGCTTATTCTTGGTGTCTTTGTCCTACAAAGGCAAGTGTCCCTGAGAGAAACAGCTCACTAGGTTATTACCGAGTCATTTACACAGTAGCATGAATGAGTTAATCAGATACTGGCCATGAGGAATGGAACGCCCTGTGTTGTTGATGAGGATGATAAGAGAGGAGGAAGCAGGAGTTCTGGACCACCCACAGGAAGGGTGGGCCCAGATCAGGTACATGGGATGCTCACACTTTGCTAGAGGGTAAAGGGAGGGTGTAAAGAAAACCAGAATGGAGCCCCAGTTCACCAAGGGTACAAAGGCTCTGTCCCTGCATTAGCTGAGATATGGAGAGAAGTGTGGCAGGGGAAGACAGACCCCCGCTTTAGGAATCCCAGGGCCTGATGGTAGAGACCTTACCCACTTGTCCCCACGCAGGTGGCTGTCTGGCAGAATGGACTATTGAGTGATGCTCAGCCAGCCACAAGTGTCTTAGGGCCACAGCATTGCTCACCTATAAAATGGGAAGACTACAAGGTCATAGAATAAAACCCTGGAGATAACAGGGAAATCTGACTTGGGCATTCAAGGGCAAGGCAAGTGGCTTAGCCAATCAGCTTTGTCTGTGTGTGTGTGTGTGTGTGTGTGTGTGTGTGTGTGTGTG
>CABHPP010105492.1:0-33664 GCA_902168425.1 Peromyscus attwateri
GGGGGGGGGGAAATATGAAGACTTAAGTTCTAAAAAATCATAAACTAGTGTCCTTGTTCTAGCTCACCATATGATGCTCACTGAGATATTAAGATATAATAAGACAACTAGACTCCTGTGTTGGCCTTCTCAGTCTTTAGAACCATAAGCTGAATAAATGTCTTTATAGGCTACCCAATCTCTGGTATTTTTTATGACAGCAGAAGGCAATTCCAACATTTCCAATAACTATAGATATATTTAACAAGAAAAAAATCCGAGTGACTGACTTAACGTCACTTGCCTAAAAAATGAAAGCTCTCCCCAGGAAGATAAGGAAGGCAAGTCTTCCCAACACAGAAACTTACTTCCAGTAGGTAGAGCACAGTTAACATAGTTGAACACTGTCCTGTCCTCTTCCTCATTTTTCTATTGTGTCCTTGCTATGTATTTCTGAAATATTTGTTGTATGCATATGTGTGTGTTCGTAGGTCCATGCACCCGTGTGTGGAGGGAGCAATGATAACATGTTCTTTGTGCCTGAAAGTTATAAACACCAGTAGTTTCCTGTCATTTCCATGCTATGACCCATCCCATTGAAGTTAAGATTTCATGTCATTTAGCATGCCTATTGTGACCCTAGCCTGAACCACCACAAATCTAGAGTAGGTGATTTTTCTCTCGTTATCTGGAAGTCCTAAGAGAGCATTTCTTCCTCTAACACTTTCTCTCAAAATACCAGTATATTTTTTTCATCCTCAAATAAAAGTAATTTCTCCACTACATGGTCAAATCTTTAAGTACTACAAACCTCTAATTATGAAAAAATAAAACAAAAAATATTATACAGAAGGTAAATTGATGCATGAAACATTATCTGTAACTTAGGGCTGGGAAAATGTTTAGAGAAATAAGTTGTTTAAACATTTTGGCATCTATGCAAGGGCTGGTACTATCTCTCTGCTTCCACTTCACATTTCCACCTGCTGGATGTTTATAAACAGGGTGACATGTATAAAGGATCCCAGGATTTGGGAGCTGTATTCTCAGGAACTTAGAAGGGTCTTTGCTGGCTTGAACCTGTGTAACATTATGTTATCATTGTCTTAGGTGATTGCCACCTCTATTGATACCTGTCTAGATGAGGGTGTCACAGAAAGCAAGTGGTAAATGTAATTTAGGCAATAAGAAAACAGTTCAATGAGAGGACTACATAAGAAGATTTTCACGATTGCTGTTTTATAATACTGTTTCATTAAATCTTAATTTTAAATTTTTGAGTAATTAAGAAAATTAAAACTACTACATTATATTTGTCAGAGCATTGCTAAAATAATACTTTAGCCAAAGGAAGCTAATATATTCATATTAAATATACTTTAAGGTCCAAGTCACCACTATGTGTACCTAACAGAGTTGAAAGTTATGGAAGAATGAATATTTGGGGAAAATGGAAATAACATGAGTCTGTCACATACACTTACCAGCTTGGTATGAAAATAATCATAACTATTAACAAATTTTTAAAGAAATATGGACAACCATGCTGAGACATTTTCATAATACAGGTAACATTATATAGATAGTAGATTGCATTTATATACTTGTATCAAAAATTAAAGAGAAAATTTAGAGGCCATGAATTTGAGAGTGAGCAAAAGGGTACATGGAGGGTTTGGGGGATAGAAAAGGAGAGAATGCTGTAATTGTAATTTAATTTCAAAAATAAGAAAATTTTAAAATGGAAAGAATAAAAGATTACATCTATTTTGCATGGGAAAATAAAGGAGACCCAGGAGAACTCTCAGGGAGAGAGAGGGGAGTGGACATGGTGGAAATATACTGTATTCATGTATGGAATTAAAAAATAATAAATAAAAACATCATTTAAAAAAATCTATCAGAAAATTTTCAAACATTAAAGATAAGGAAAGAAAAAATCATGCAGAACCTTGATATATTTTAATAATTATGTGCCTTCTAATTGGTTTTATTATTCTTACTGGTACATCTGATTTTATTTCCTTTAATATTTTCCTCATATTCCCATAGAATCTTTCCCTCTCTCCCTTCCCACTTTCCATTAGGTCAATGTTGCATTATTTATTCTCATTTCTGATCACTGCTATGTTTGTTTCTTTTTTCTTGTTTTGTCTTGGAACTGGAGGATCAGTTCTAACTGATTCTTCAATTAACTGAATTCCTAGATTAAACTCAGGTTTGAGTTTATCAACAAACAGGAGTGAATAAAAAATGTTAAAATGAAAGGAAGAGATTGAAAAGTACAGGAGAGTTATATTCTAAGCTATATCAAGCTTTGTCTAGGCAGTCAGTAGTACTGGGCTCAATTTTTAGAGTTTAAATTACTTTGCAGCTTAAAATAGTAAAGTGGAGGTCTTGTAGACTAACACACACCTACGTTTTCCAGGGTTATTAGTTACCAGCTCTCTTCTAACAGTTTCCAATAGTTTTGTTGCTTTTCGAACTTTATTAAGAAGTACCAATGATGTATGATTTTTACTCATGTGGTTTTCAAATTAAAAGCCATGCCTCAACTTGATTAACTCTGACAAAAACCATGATACTCCAGGAAGACATTCCTCACAGCACAAAGGCAGTGCCAATTTCATGTTCCTATCAGTTCACAATGTCTTTGAAGATTGTCCAGGGACCTGTGGACGTGGTGTGGTAGAGTATAGCTGAGGCACTCTGACCTCACAAAAACCCTAACATTATATAAAGGAAATGGTTGCATGCCATCCTAAGATATTCTACCACAGAGCATGTAATTCTTCCCTCTTGGAAGAGTGATTCCCCATGGTCCATGGCTATTCTTCACACAAAAGCCTTTATAAATATGGTTTAAAACAAGAAAATGTGCTTGACTATAACCGTGGATTATGAGGAAACTTGAGAGACACAATGGAAAGTTCTCTTCCAAGAGTAACTTTGCTGCTATGGCTGCCTGATTGCCACTATGTTGAAGATAATATGTTTCTCCTGGGCTTTCTCAACATCCCCCATCATGACATGAGTGTAAGGAATAGCACTTAGAAAAGCTAGCACTCCTTTTTATACTCTTTATTGTTAGAAAAGCAAACACAAACAATGCAATAGAGCAAATAACAGCTTACTTCTCCAAAGAATTAATCAAAGCACTAGGAACTTTGAGTACTTAGTGTGAATTTCCCCATAAAAGCTTAAATCTATGCCTTTATCCACAGAATCCTTAAACATATTGATTTTACCTTGGCAGTAGGTAACATTCACAGGCTAGGAAGTGTGATAAATATCATCATTTCCTCCTGAGGATACCTTTGTAAATTGTCTTGCAGCTGAAAAGTATAATGAATAGCATCATTAATGCAAAAGTGTGCACATACTGAAGCAAATGACAGGGTTCCTGAAATGACCCATATCTTTAGCTAAGACCAATGTTGGCTTTGGCTTGTTCTAGCCTCCACACCTATTCACTTGAATAAATATTCTCTGATGTACATTATTTGCTTCATAACTCTGCATTTTCCATCTATTTCTTGACATCTAAAAGCCAAATTTAAAGTAAGCATGGGACAAGATAATACTTGCTGTGCCTTTTCCTGCAACAATATTGGATTCTGCTTTGTTTCTGAAAGTTTCACACAAAAGAGTAAAGTTGAGCAGTTAATCATTTCCCACTGTTAACTCACTTACCTAATTATTAGTTATTAATAGTCTTTTGGTTTTAATTTCTTTTTACTGCAATGAGAAGCTATTTCTTTTTTGTAGCATTTTATGCATTGAATTTTTGCTGATATATTCATGGTCTCTTAATGGGTTGTTACTTCAAAAGAGCAACACTTTTCAAAATTTTCTTTGTGACTATTCTAATCTAGGATCACTAAAGTGACATTAAACCAAGATCTTATGAGCTACAGTTTTACTTATATATGTTATGCTAAAATCAGTGAAAGTCATGATTATGAGGGACATGCTTGAGGATTTCAGCAGACTAGCACATCTTCCAACTGCTTCATTTCATCTGGTCAGAATATATGTTTTTTTTTAATTCTATTGATATGTGGTACAACTAACAATAATATATTTCCCAATATCTACTATAAAGCATATAATTTTAAGAGTCATGATGAAACCTCATTAAAACTTTGCACCAGAGCCAAGCATGATCTAGCACATGTCTGTATGTAATCTCTAAGATAGGAAGATCATGAGTCAGCCTGGGCTTTATTGCAAGACCCTGTTGAAGAAACATGAAACAACAAAAACAACAAAATAGACTTTTCACCAGAAAACATCATCTCTAATTATATGGGGTGATTTAAACTGATGACTAGAGCCAAATAAACCACAGAAATAAAACAAATAAGATGGTATAATATGGCAGAACTTAGTAGACAGAGCCAAGAAAAAAAAAAAAAACAATGAATAGAAAATTTGAGAAAAATAAATAAATAATTGAGTTAGATCCAAACTTGAAATTCTTTATGAGGAAAGAAAGACCTAGAATAAAACCATGCAGAAAGTAAAGTGCAGACCTCAAAAGCATGGATGGCACTTCCTAAGAAGAGCAACTGAAGGAGGCAAACAAGAGGATATTGACCAATAACTGCGAGGAGCATATATGTGATCTCAATTTTCCTCAGGGGCCTCAGGATACCACAGAAGGCTAGTGTGGAGTAACTAACTTTTGCCTGTCATTTCCCCTTCTGAGTTTCCTCTATATTGACGTTTGTTTGTATAGATTGAAAGCTACAACTAAGTAGATCTCATAGAGTCTTCAAGAAGCTGAAACTGCAATCACCACATGGGTATGCCCTAGGTCCTCTGCATATGTGTTGTGGTTGTTTAGCTTGGGGTTTTTGTGGGACTTCTAACAGTGAGAGAGAGAGGTGGGGTATCTTTGACTCTTTTGCCTGCTCTTGGGGTCCTTTTCCTCCTACTGGGTTGCCTTACCCAGTCTTCATATGGGGGATTGTGCTTAGCTTTATTGCATCTTGTTATGGCTATGTCCCATTGATATCTCTGGGAGTCTTGCTCTCTTCTGAGGTGAAATGAAGAAGCAGAGGATCTGGGAGAGAGGGGTGGTAGTGGTGGGGGATTGGGAGGAGTGGAGAGGGAGGGCAGGTTTCAGTTGGGATGTATTCTATGAGATAAGAATAAAGAAAAAAAAAAAGAAGAGCTACCACTGAAAGACTTAGAGTAGAATATAACTTCCCAGCCTAAACATGTAGTCTACAGTCAGGTAGGTCAGCCTTAATGAACTGGCACAGACTGGGGATGAAACAACAGAATTTTATTCTCTATGCATTCTGAGGCCTGAAAATCTGAGATCAAAGGGTTAGTAGAGGGAGAAGAAACCATAATTAGGATATAGTGTATGAGAAAAGAAAATATTTTCAATAAAAGGGAAAGAAGTATATAAATAAAGTAAAATATTGAAAAAACAAAACAAAAACAAACAAATAAATAAACATGTTCTTGACCACAGCTGGCATTTTCTCTCTATGTCCCCACCCTGCCTTTTCAATGTGTATTTACCTTACAGGAGTTCGTCTCTTGTTAGAAAGATTGTATTCACATTGAGTTAGGACACTATGCAATGGTATCTTGTTTAGATGGAATCACCACATTAAAAGTTCCATCTCAAAACCCAGCAGGAATGTGATTCCATGACTCACCGTCATTAAATTAGACAATATTTGAAATTATTTGATAGATTATTTTCATTTATACTGAACATCTACATTTTTAAAAAGCTTGCCATTATTTCTTGAGTGGTATAATAGGCCAATGATTTTCACAGTCTTAATTTATTAGGAATCCTAAGTCCTCTTAAAATGATATGCATAGGCTAGACGGAAATAACTCTGTTTTATCTGTAGAAGCTGGACATCCATTATGAATTGTGGATATTGGTACCAGTCAGAAAGGGAATTAACAGGTAAACACTATTCACCTTAAACTATCCTTGCATAGTAACCTGACCTTCCTGGGAACTTAGTATTTGAACTGAGTACACATCTACCTAGTTTGCAGTGAATGTCCAACATCCTCATTCCACTCCTCAACTGCTTTTCTGAGGCAATGTTTTCCTTGTTCCTCAGTGGGAGGCACCTCTTCTGTAACAGAATACGTTCTCAGCTCCAGGATGAATTTCATTAACTACTTGCCTACCCTCTCTCTACATGGTGGCAATTCTCAGCAAAGTTGCAACCCTTCTAGAATCTAACAAAAGACTAATACACATGACCTAAAGGAAAATTTGCAAACATTTCTTATTACTTTTCTACACATAGTTTTCAAATTTCTTTGGCACCTCTGAAGAAATACAGATACAACCATGCCCATGATCAGCTATGGCTGTGTTGTTCTTCCTGGTTCAGAGAACATGCAGGGTCCTACAACCTCAATAACCATACTTTTTACTCCACAGAAGCAACCTTAGAGTCCTAATGCTCTGAGACTAGGAATATTGATTTCTTAAATGTATGTATTATATTCTCATAAAAAAAGAATTAATTTCCTTGATCACTATACATATGTATTCTCAGATAATAAATTAACCTCTTACAAGTAAGTAGGAGGCCTTCTTGGTAACACAACTTGTTCCTCCTTTAGTTAAACATGAAGTAACCCAACAGAGCATAAGATAGACTATAAGCTGGCTCACTTCTGTGAACTTGATTGCACTAATATGCCATAGTAATTATGATAAATATATTTTTCTGACATAACAAAATGGCCAGATGAAAAATGTGTATTTCTAAAGGAAATTTTATGGGAGAAAAACTAGAAAAACACTAAACGTAGAAATATCACTTAATGAGTATTCTCCAAATGTTATACTTGTTCATTCACTATTTCTGGCAAAATAAGAAGGAAGGACAAAAAAATAATGCTTTTAGTCCTTCAGCTATTGAGGAAACAACACTCAAAGGTGGATGAATAGGAGATGAGAATGGATCTAAGAGGGGCCGGGGGTGAGTATGATCAAATATGTTGTAGGAAGTACTTAAAGAATTAATACACATTTTTAAAAATAGAAAGAAATACAATTCAACCTTAAGAGATGGGCAATCAACAACTCCCTCCCCTGACTATTTTAATGAATGCCAGGCAACAAGTAGGCAGGTATGCCTATTGAAACCACTGACTGAGGAAGAAGATTCTAAAGGACCTAGGTGGACAGTGAGGGATAGCAGAGGTAAGGCAGGTCTTCTGTTGATATGCATATTCTCACTTCAGCTTTTTCTATAGTATAACCTTGCCTAAGAGTCTACAAAAATTGAGCCAATACTGCTGCCAATTCTTTCCTTGGCAACCAAGGGAAGAATTAGTAGCACAAACATGGAAATATGGAAAAAGAGCTCCATTTGTGGAAAAACTATATTACTTGCATATGTGTATATATATAAAAAATTGTCAGTGAATGCTTAGTCTGTTTATAAT
Organism: Peromyscus attwateri; assembly: GCA_902168425.1. Classification (NCBI taxonomy): domain Eukaryota; kingdom Metazoa; phylum Chordata; class Mammalia; order Rodentia; family Cricetidae; genus Peromyscus; species Peromyscus attwateri. The sequence continues at coordinate 7,429 of CABHPP010105492.1, forward strand.
AAAACATAAAGAAACTAGGAAGATGTACTCCGGTATTGAAGGTAATAAGGAAAAAGACGTCATTTGGAAGTTTGTGTTTCTCCAAATGTTGTAAGATGAATTCTGAAGCCCCAGTTGATGATGTTAGAGGTGTAGTTTGAGGGGGGTGATTACATAATAATGGCTCCATTCATGAATGGGATCATAAAAGAAGCTTCAGAGAGCTGCCTGGCTCTTCTCCTTTGTCCTGTGAAGCCACAATGGTCATTTTTCCTGCCTGTCTGCTTCTTTCATAGTGGTCCTTCTTTCCATTTGATGATGCCACACATACACACACAAACACACACACACACAGATATATGCATACACACATGTACAAACACACACACACACACACACACACACACACACACACACATACACATACACACACACAAATACAAAATGCCCATTCTGACTCTGTTCCTCACTAGGCACAATGCTTGCTGGTACTGTGATCTTGGACTTCTTAGCCTCCAGAAGAGTGAGGAATAACTTTCTATTGTTTATGAATTACTGATACTCTGGTATTTTTATTATGGTAGGACTAAGGCAACATCTAACCAGACAGAAAGGAGCTGATTCAAGAAAGACGTGTGAGACCTGAAAGACTACAGGAAACAGTGAGTACTACAGAATCATACACAATCTGGCAGAAAATAATGATGTGGTTAAAATTTCTGAAATCCCTAACAGATAAAGGATATAAATAAAAACAGGGTTGGAAAGAGAACCCATTCAGAAAAATGCTGCCCTTGCCCGAATGAGAGTTTGAATTCAATCTCCAGAATTCATCTAACATCAGCCAGGTGTGGTGGCATGCAGCTGCAATCCCATCTCTGTGGAGGCAGTGACAGGCAGAGCTCTGGGGCTCACTGGCCAGCAAGTCTAGCCTATGAAAATAACCTTGGACAAGTAAGGGATCTCCCAAAACTCAAAAGTGAAGGTAGACAGCTTATGAGGAAGAGTGCTTACAGTTGTCCTCTGGTGCCAAGAGTCACTTTCAGAGATATGTTTACCAACCTCATACACACATACACACACACACACACACACACACACACACACACACACCTGCACACATATGGACACACATGTACACAAGCACAAAAGGACACAGATGAGTTATCTATTAGTGTTGCTGGATCCTAATGGCTCCCTCGGGGGAGGGGGTGAGAAGGTGGGACATCAAAGGCTCAGACACAGGGAGTCAGTTGAAGGCAAACATCAGACAACTTTATTTAATAAAGGCGAACTCCTTATATACCCTCCTCCCAGCACCCTGTCTGTGTTGCAGTTGGGTGGAATTGTGTGGTCGTCCCTCATTGGCTGGGCATGATCAGGAACTCTGATAGTGCCTGTTGCTAGGCCCTCAGGCAGACTCCAGGTTGGCTCATAAGGAAGTACATTATACGCATACCTTGGCAACTGGTTTGAGCCAATTTCCTTGACCCTATGGGCCTGTGTACTACATATTAGGATTTTTTTCTCTGTAAATGAAAAGTAACTTATGTCGACTGGAACAATAAGAAACATTCCATATGTGTGACCCTTAAATAAATTCAGTGAATAAGTAACAACCCCAAAGGCCCAGATTCTGTCCATGCATCACTAGAGGGTAATCAGTAGATGTTCTAATACAGTGTTGTTTGGCTTAAGTATTTATTATTTTAATACAAAACTTGAATTTTAGGGTCAGTTAGAGAGAGTATTTTAGATAGTAACCATAGAATGCACATCAGGAATCTATCTCTGTTGGAAATTTAATGGAAATTTTGGAAAAAAAAAAAAAAAACAAGCCTTTACTGAAAATGTGTTTACATAAGACTACTACCAAAGACATACTATTTAACACCAATATAATTGTGCAGAGTGTTGGTTAGTTTTATGTCAACTTGATACAAGCTATAGTTATTTGAGTGGAGAGCAGAACATCTCTAGAAGGTTGGTTGAAGGTAAGCCTGTAGGACATTTTCTTAGTGACTTATGTGGGAGAGGCCAATCCATTCAGTGTGAGACCACCCCAGGGCTGGTGGTCCTGGGTTCTAACAAGTCACTAAGCAGCACCCCTGCATGGCCTCTGCATCAGGTCCTCCTGCCTCCAGGTTTGTGCCCTGTTTGAGTTCCTGTCCCAACTTCCTTCAGTGCTTAATAGAGATGTGGAAGCATAAGCCAAATAAACCCTTTCCTCTTCAAGTTACTTTGGAAAGGGTGTTTCAACACAATAATGACAATCCTAACTAAGACACTGGGAATGGCAGCAGACACCTTTAATTCCAGCACTCAGCAGACAGAGACAAGGTGGAGCTCTGTGAGTCTAAGGCCAGCCTTGTCTACATAGTGAGTTCTTGGAGAGCCAGGGAGACATAGAGATAACCACACCCCATTAAAGAAAAGAAAACAAACAATATAACTAAGGAACTTTTAAAAAACTGATTAATTACTAAGAATAATTAGATGGATTATTTTATGTTATATTAATCAATGAGTGTATATGTATATGAATTTGTTTTTTTTTTGAAAGGAATAATTTTAGTTTTGCAAATAGTTTCCTCAGAATCCTTTAATGAATCTATGTAATAAAATAAATTTGTGTGTGTCAATAAGAAAATATTGCAAAATCATTTAGTTTGAATTTATGTGTGTATACTATATATAGACTATATATGTATGTGTATATATGTATATAAGCTATATACATACATATAGGTGCTATATATGTATATATATATATATATGCTGAAAATATAAAAAAGTCTATTATTCCTATGGAGAGTCTATATTCTACAAGGAATAAGTTCAAAAAGAAAAATATGGAAGTTCAAATGATTACCCTGAAAAGAATCTCAGCCTTTAGAAATCAAGATGAGAGAGGATTGGGAACAAATAACAAAGAAGAAAGTGTGATGCTTTGGAAGCCAAGTTCACTTGACAGCTGTTTTAAGAAGATGAAATCTTTAGTTGTGTCAAATGATGCCTTTCAGTGAATTAGGATGAGGACTGAGAATTTCACTCTGCTTTTAACAGTTAAGAGGTCACTAGTGACCTCACTAAAACCAATCTGGGTGAGTTCAGGCTGAGTTTAGCAAAGAATGTGGTATAGCATTTGAAACAAGGCAGAAACTTCTGCGAAGGCATTCTGATGAAAGGAGATCAGAACAATGGGATATAATTGTAGGTCTCAATTTTAGACATAGATTTTGATATTTTATTGTCGTAAAGTTTACATTATTCATTTGTTATTAAGCTTTTTGTCTTGTTTTGTTTTTTAGACAAGATATCACATAGCCTGAACTGACTTGAAATCGCCCTTTAATTCTAACTAGGCTTGAAATTCTAATGCTCCTGTGTTCACCTCCCCAATGCAGGCATTGTAGGGCATGTGCTACCATGCCTGGTTTATAATAATCAATAGTGTTACTTTAAAACTGCACATATACAGTGTACTTGAATAGCCATGGGCATGAAACAAAAGAGAAAACTGAATGTAGGAGAAAAAGAATTCTTGGACAACGGATTTCATTGACTATAAGGATGGACTTAGAGACAAAGAGTACACACTGTTTCAGTTAGAAACTTGGGTCCTCACTTGTAGAAAGGAAAGAATTAGTTTTGCTATAACGCATATCAATAGATTGGTATTGGAGTTTTAGTTGCTTCTAGTTTTTCAGAGAAAGAAGTAGCAAGCCATCAGTTCAATATTATTAGAGGATACAGATGTCCCAAGAAAGGTATAGGAAACAGAGCCTAGCATCTCGCTGTTATATGTGGTATGTGAATCTGCAACAACAGTGCTGAGAATGAATCTAGAAATTCAGCTTTCTGTCATTAAAAGGTACCCAAGGATACTAAACACAACCCAGCATTTAGAGAGCATCTTCAGATGGCCCATGTATATAATGAAGCTTGTGAATCATGGACTCAGAATTACAGAGAATAGAGTAGCAAAACTTAGCAGAACAGAGAGCACAAAGTTACAGCATTGCCAGAGAGCTTGGGTAAACATGTCATCATTTGGTAAAGATGTGCAAGTACGTTCGTGAAATTTAAAGAATGGTACAGTTAACTAGGAGAGATTTCATCAGTTATAATTTTAATAAGCTGGAGTCAGAACAGTTGAATTATAAAATGATTGTAATGATGCTTCATAAAATTGAAATATAAGATCTGAAAAGCGAAGCTGTGGGGAGGTGAAAAAGGGAAAGAGATCCCTTTCTAGTGTGGCTGAAGGATAAGTACAGTGGGTGAGATGGGTGTAAACTGGAAAACAAAAAAGATGGTAGTCATAGAAATTACTGTTCAGAATTGAGGTGGGGTAACTAGTATTAACGACGAACAGTGTGAGTTGTGGGAAGAGTGAGAGTATGAGTTTGGGTGGAGAATGAGATTTACAGCAGTAGCAGAAGTCAACAGAATGATTGGATTGAATCTACACACAGTAATCATCTACATGGGCAATAGAACTCTTAGGAACTGTGACACTGATGTCAGGATAATGAACCATGAGCTACTGGTTGAGTCTCAAACGTCTATTGGTAATGACAAAAGAAGGTGGTGTGGTGGTATTGTGTTCCCCAAAATATTGTGCACCCTAATAAACTTATCTGGGGTCAGAGAACAGGACAGCCACAATATTAAACATAGGAGATAGGCAGTGGTAGCACACACCTTTAATCCCAACATTCCAGAGGCAGAAATACTTCTGGATCTCTGTGAGTTCAAGGCCACATTGGAAACAGCTAGGCATGGTGACATGCGCCTTTAATCCCAAGAAATGAGCCTTTAATCCCAGGGAGTGATGGCAAAAACAGAAAGATATATAAGGTGTGGAGACCAGAAACTAGAAGCATTTGGCTGGTTAAGCTTTTAGGCTTTGAGCAGCACAGTTCAGCTGAGATTCATTTGGATGAGGACTGAGAAGCTTCCAGTCTGAGGAAACAGGATCAGCTGAGGAACTGGCAAGGTAAGGTAGCTGTGGCTTGTTCTGCTTCTCTGATCTTCCAGCATTCACCCCAATACCTGGCTCCGGGTTTGATCTTATTAATAAGAACTCTTTAAGATTTGTGCTACAAGGTGGTCCTGGGTTGTACAGTCTGATGTCAGACAGGTGAGTGTGCTTGGAGGGGTGGGAGGATGCTGATGATGTCAGACTGGTGAGTGTGCTTGGAGGGGTGGGAGGATGGAGAAAGTGAAACAAGAGAGACAGCTCACTGACTTCCAGAGTAGGACTTGTGAAGGAGAGAGCATGTTTCCTTAAGCCTCAGGAAAGGGTGCTTACTTAAACAGCTCTGAAGGAGTCAAGAGCAATAATGTTGGGATGCTAAAGGGTGATTGTTAGGAGGTGCAAAAGATGAGGGATCATCTTTTCTGAGACTGTCCCACTCTTGCACTGCGGAGGCTAAGTAGGGAGAATTTAGTCTATGAAAATCTGAGGCTAGGTCCTAGTAAGCTAAGGTTGCTGTAACAACTTCCCAGAGAGGAGGCAGCTAAAGCAATACATGTTTATGCCTTGCCATTCTGGAGTCTGGATGCTGAAGATTATGGGAATGGTAGATTTAGTTCTGGACGTTCTCCATTTTCTAGTTCGCAGATAACTGACAACTTTCTTCTCTTTGCTTCCTTGTGTGAGAGAGAGCAGAGACAAAGCACAGCCCTCACCTTGCTTTTCCTCAGAAGAACACTAATCTGGTCAAATTACCTCCCCAAACCTTACCTCTAAGTAATGTGCTTTTAGGGTTTAGGATTTCAGCATATGAATTTTTTGGAGGAAAGAACAATTTATTGCATGATCTTTATTCTCTATTTTTATCTCTTGATTGATCAAACATAACTCACAGGACAAAAATTGCTCCGTTCCAACCTGAATACATCACTTAACCAAGACCTTGATGGGAAACCTGCACATCTCTGTCTGTTTTGCATTCTCTTCCAGACACTGTTAAACACCCAACAAACTACTATGCTGTTCTCACTCCTTAAATGGGGCTTCCAAGTTCCCTCCGGACACCCGCTGATGGACACACAGGATTAGCCAAGAGTGACCTCACAGTGTGTAAGCAGTTCTCCCAGGATTCCTTTTAAAACATTGATTGTTATCACAAAAGTCATGAGACCAATAAAGCTGAACTGAAATCCTGGATCCATGTTGAAAATTGATCACCACTCCCTTATATTCTTATTTTTTGCCCATTACAATAATAGCAGGGCTAGCATAACATTGTAATTATGTGTTGATCTAGCTCCTGACACCAAGTGTGTGCACATGTGCACATACACACCTGACTTATCATTCTTGTCATTATTATTTATTTCCCATGGCTTGTTTTCATGCCTCTTACATGTTATATACTTTAAGGTATATTTATTTATTAAGAATAAGCATTTATCAATGATTTTAATTCTAATACCAATGGGAGAATCAAGGAATTTTCTGCTAAAATCTTGTGCTTAACCTAACCCCATCCTCACGGCCTCATGTACACATACTTTACAAAGCTGTAGGTTCTAAATATTCCTCATCCAACTCAAAAGCCATAAACTAGTTTTGTAACACACATAATTAGAAGAATGGTGTTTTTCAGTGAATTAGATCTGTCTTTATCTGAGCTCTTGCCTAAAGTCCTTCCACAGGTGACACAGATACACTAATTAAAGGTCTGCCAAGCAGAGAGAGAGAGAGACAGACAGAGAGACAGACAGAGAGACAGAGACAGACAGAGACAGACAGAGACAGAGACAGAGAGAGAGACAGAGAGAGCAAGCTATTTTACAATGTTGGGATAAAATGAGAGTTAGATAGCATCATTTCTATTTGCAGTATTTTATTTTAGCTGAATTTCACTGAACAAGGTTAGAGAGAAAGTAGTGACTAATAATTATAGGTGAAGGTAGTAAGACACAAACCCATTCAATGAGCTTTCACAACAGTGAGAATTAAATCCAAAAGCCTTTGACTCGAGGGTATGCTTTCCACGTGCTATGACATTCAGTATTTGACACCCACTGTCAGTAACCCTCCAGCGTGTTTCTAAACTCTGTGGAAATGAATCCATCTCACTATAAAGATTAGTAAATAGGCTCAATTAGTAGTTTGGATAAAGGATGCTACAACCATCAACCGAAGGAAGGCTCCAGGACACAGGAAGCAGAAGTATGAAGATTTATTGTCTTAAATTTTAAAAATTAAGACTTTATGTGGACCTTCATTTAATTGTTTTCTTAAATTATCAAGAAAAACTATAATAGTAGAAAACAGTATATAGATTGATGACATTGTTATTTCTAATACTGTTTTATAGAAACAATGTTTTCCCAGTTTATTTACTTAATTCCTTCCACTGATCACTCACAGGGCTCACTCTGTCCAAGGTACTCTTTTACCTTCTGTATTTTAAACTATGAAGAAAGGCTTTAGAGTTTCCATTTTCATAGTGTTTACATTATCATAAAGAAACGTCACCGTGATCTGAAAGATGTGTAATTTCACCTATCATCCGTCAGTTATGAATCTTTTCTCTTCTTGTAAGTGGTTTGCCCATGTTCTAGTTTGAGGGGTACTTTCTTGAATTGATCTGATAGGTTTCTCAGATACTCAAGTCAGTGCTGACATATTCATAATATCTCTGCATGAGACTGTGAGAGTATTTTCAGAAGAGAGTAGCCAGGGAGGCAGGAGATGGAGTTAGAGAGACTCACACTCACCAAGGTAGGCAGGCATCACCGATTATGCTAAAAGTCTGAACCCAAAAGCAGGAGGCAGAAGAGTGGAGTTTCTAGGTTGTTGGCTCTTGTCACTTATTTGCCTTAGATATCATAATGCTTTGCGCTGGACTTTGGGCTCTGAGAATTACCTCATTCCCAACTAGTACCTCACTGCTTCTCGGATAATATGTTGCTCTTATTGGTATTGGGTCTCTAAAGAGTCCAGACTAAAACATTTCCATATGGCTCCATCTGGGTGAAAGATGTTCATTATCTCCTTTCAGGTGATCACATGTCCAATGATGATGTCATCCTCCTTGATGTTCATGTTGGAGATAAGAATTACTTCTGATCACTCACCATACCCCAGCTCTCAATGGTCAATTTTCTGCTGTAGGTGCCTCTGCCACTGTGAAATGACCTCTTTTCTCCATCTTCACTAGCCTCCTCCATCCCTTTTCACTAGTCATCAGAGTTCCCCAAACAGGCCTCTAACATAGGTGCCTTGAACTTCACTCACTTTTCCCCATCAATCTATTGTGCCCATTACTCTCAGAAAGATCATTCAGAACCCAAAATCTCATATGTAATGGTTCTAAGTAAAAATTTTATAAAGCAATCTACAAATACTGTATGTGAAGATCATAAAGATAACTGAGTTCTAAAGAACATTCCATGTAACTCTTTGTATTTCCAAATAATCTTGTGAATCAGATACAAAGTTCCATCTATATGAAGAAGAGGATGGTGATTCCCAAAATAACTTCAATGTGGATCAGACATTTCTCCCTGTGAACTCTGTTTTACTACATTTGCCTTTTTGTTCTTAAAATACTTAGGTACTGAACAAAAAAATCTAGTGATTCTTAACACACCTGCCATTTTTTAGGTAGAATTAGTGGATTTATTTGAGAATTCAATGAAACCTATAGACTCTATTCGTCTATATATTTGAATTACACATGTGAAAGCAGGTCTTTCACTGTCCCATGAAAGTAGGTCTTTCACAGTCCCATAGAAACCATGCTAAGATCCTCTGTAAAATGACCTAAAAAGATCCTATTGTTCAGGGAGAATTAATGTTCATTCCCTAAGTCAGTATTACCAGCAAAGTTGGAGCTTCTGGGAAAAATTTTAAATCAAAAAATGTCTTTAGAATCATTTTTTTCTTCTCTATTTTTATTGATTGTCTCATTTCATTGATAACTTTCTATTGTATTGCAAAAGAAATAAGAACTGTTATTCTATGAACTGCTGTTAGACACATTCTGCTTGGGGAAAAAAGGGTGCCCTGCTAAGAGGCCAAAGGTATCCCTTCCTTAAAAGAGTCCTGGACTAGACATGTATTCCAGGTTCTAGAGCATGTCTTATGGACAGAGAAGAATGCATGGAGCTGCTCATTCATAGGAGCATGGAGTCTGACAATGGTTCTAAAGCATCTGCAGGGGGCTGTGATTTAAAAACCATGATCTCCCATCTCCAGACTGACCCATTTTCTTCAGTGCTGTGTAACCAGCCACAGCATCACAGCCTCTAAGGTAATAAAGTCTCCCAAAGCCTACACTTTCCAGAAGTCAGCTTGGCAACTGCAAATTTGTGCAAGTAGTGATTTATATTGTAGTTCTAAAAGGTGCCATGGTGCATAGATTCATGTCCAGATATAATTGTATACATAGCTCAGAGTATTATGTATAAACTAATGAGGGCTAAACATTGTTTCTGCATTAACCAAGAACAGTAGGAAATCTTTAGAAAGAAAGTTAAATTAATGATAATGAGCCAACCTCTGATATGTGCACTTGTCCCTCTTTCTAAATAACAGGGAAAAATCCCACTTCAAGTAAATTTTAAACTTATGTCTGTATTTTATTGATCAAGAGGAACATCCTGTTATACAGACATTCACTCAGTTTCCTAAGTATTACTGGGTTTCTACTACATGCCAATTAATTTAGCACATATGAGGGAATAGAACAGAGATGTTTGCCTTAATAGAATTAGCCATGCTTTCTTTACAATCCTGTTAATTAACAAGTCTCACAATTTTTAAAGAAAATCTTGTTATTTTCAACTAATAAATATCAGTTAGTTATATCAGTTTTTTTCATGCTAGAGTTTTAATATCTATTCAACTTCATTGATAGTCCAACTCTATATTAGTTATGAACTGCAGGCAGATCACCACTTTATGAAAACAAAGGTAAATGTCTGCCATTTGTGGCAGCAAACAGAGAAGGAATGTGTCTTCCTGTCTTACCTAACTGATACATAAATCAGTTAAATATCAGTTTTCATTTCATTATTGAAATAAAATATGTGATTTTAAAAGTCTTAAGAATAAAAGAAATGCTTGCCTTATTGAGCTAACATTCTAGATGTAAAGCTATGGGAAAAAAGGAAGAATTAAGGTAGATATGGAAATCAGAAGTCTTAACAGTACATGGACAACTTTTATAGACATCTGAAGAAGTCTTTCTGGATGTCCTATCATTTTCCTGCCCATACTTTTATCCTTGTTATGAAATAAGACATAGTCTGTAAAATTTTACTGCAGTAGAGTAAGTACTATGTTACCTTAGTGACCAGGCCCCGAGGCAGTCCACATTGTCTCTGGAGATGCCTTGCCTTCACTCTCCTCAATGGATCATTTCCTAGGCATTGGTACTAGCATCCTTATGATTTTCATGACCTGAATACTGTTCTGGCTGAGGAAGAAGTTATATGTTAATTAATGTGTACTTTGTGTGCTTAATAGCTATATGGCTCATGAGTCAGTTACCAACTAAGATAAGCATCATTTAGGTGCCAAGGCATAAAAGATGATGAGTTCTGTGTATTAATACTCAATTAGTGAGGAGTGGATAGGACTTGGGGTGTCAGTAGCTAGTGACAAATTTTATATTGAGCACAGGTCTCCCATCATTCTGCTGCCTGTATCAATGCATGTGTTGGTTTCAGGAAGCCCATAATTCCAAATTGCACCACTTTTAGGATATATTACATCTCTGAAGCCACGTGGTCTGATTTGGGAAAAGTTGATATCGCAGTGTGTATTCAGTTTCTTTTCCACCAAGGAGTGTGTTCCATAGAGTGTGTTTCAAGGTACAAAATGAATTAGTGTTTTAGGTATCAGTTGGGTAAAAAAAGGAAGACAAAAATCTTTCTCTAGACAGCTGCTGTCACAAACTGCAGAGATTTACCTTTGTTTTAGTAAAGTGGTGAACTGCCTGTAATTCCATAACTAATATAGGGTTGGACCATCAATGGAACTGAATAGATATTAAAACTCTAGTGTGAAAGGTGGTTAATGAAGAATATATTTACATGGTTTCAAAGTGTTTCCATGAAGACTTCTTATTAATTGCAATGGGAAGACAGACACCTCCACAGTGGAAAAAATAGAACTCTAATGACCGAAATCAAAGCACCGTATGCCTCCTGTTCCAGTTCCGTAAGAAAGACACAGAAAAGAATACATGGAACTCCACCCACGGAACTTGAATCAAATCCACAAGGAATACTTAGACAATTCTAAGGAGGGGGAATTTATTATGTGTTAAGACTATGACCACGTGTCAACACAATTAGAAGTGGAAAAACCTAAAATCATAAAATAAAGAACAGGTTCTGCTTAAAGAATAATTAAATGACATGTTTGCTTCCAAATCAAAGTTAAGTTGAAAGGAAAAAAAAGTAAATTTGAACTTTCTAAAAAATAAAAACACGGAACTGGACACTGTGTTAGATATCCCTATCACATTGTGTTCTAGAACATTTTGTAACTGTTTGGTAAATGTTAAATTCTACTCTCAGAAATTTTGATGGTGGAGGTGATTCTGGGGCTAAAGAGCAAACTTAGGGCCGTGTGCATGCAGTCCCACTAGGCTACAATCGTTCCCCTGCTCTTTATGTTTTAAGACATTTAATATATATGAAAACTCAGGAGTCCTCATCTATAGTATAGCAACAGGTTCGATAGAGCAAGAAATGTTCTGGATTCTGCTCCTTGTTCCTGGAAGGCAAATTCTAAACCCATGCTATTTCCTAGGTGATGAGATAATAATAATACTTGTTGTTATTCATATTTGACTCCTTGGACCACGTTTAATAACTTATGCTGGTGAAATCATTTAAGATGGCAGATAGTTTTACAAAAAAAAAAGCTAGCTATATTATTCAACAATTGAGTTTTAGACCACTTGGTATCATTCCAAATTTTTGGCAGAAATGGCAGAAAAATTCATGTAGCAAAGACTTCAATCAGTCATAGCTTAATCAAGTCCCAGTGAAAAACTGTGGATCTCAAAGCACAGGTGAGTCTCCTTGTCTGACAATACTCAGTAAGTCACATATGGATGTGAGAGTCTTGTGTGCCTGTAAACCATGACACTTCTGCATTTCCCTGCATGTGCTTATTGGAAGTGGTTCCAATGTGTGTCTTTTTCTTGAAATAAGCCTGAAATTCTAAGCAAAGCACACTCCTAATTCTGAGAGTCAGTCCCACATATCAAGCCCCAGTAGCTAGTGGTAAAGGGAGCTGATCAGTAGGAAAAACAGCCCAATAACTCCTCCAAGTGTCACAGTTGCTGGCTGTCAGGGCAGCCCAGCAATGGATTTTGTCTTTAAGCTCTGAATTTGTCTCAATTTCAGCTAATTGGTCTCAGAAGTCACTGCAGATTCATTGTACTATTTTTTTTTTTTTTGGTTATTCGAGACAGGGTTTCTCTGTGTAGCTTTGCGCCTTTCCTGGAGCTCACTTGGTAGTCCAGGCTGGCCTCAAACTCACAGAGATCCGCCTGACTCTGCCTCCCGAGTGCTGGGATTAAAGGCGTGCGCCACCAACGCCTGGCTTCATTGTACTAATTTTATAAAATTAAATTTAATGTTTAATTTTTTTTAAATTTTAAGGATCTCATAAACTAAAGTTTTTAAAGAAGCAAGAAATATAACCCAAAGACAATGTTTAGTAGGCTACCATTGTGTCTTTTTGATCATATCCTCTTAAAAACTGTAACTTCTCTCATTAGTTAAATGAGTCAATTATTAGATTCAGAATTCTTTGGAAGTTACTTAGGATTGGAAAAAAGGATTCATTTTAAAGTCAATTCAGTTTATGGATTTAAATGCTAAAACTGAACAACAAGAGCTAAATATACGTCATTACCAGTGTGAATGTAGACTTCACCTAGAACAACTGGGGGAAAATTAAAATTAAACATTTTAAAATGACCTGAAAATATTATTCTTGAGAATAATAAATTGCAATCAATCAAACAATTATATAGATATCTACCCAAAGATATTTTAAAAACCTATGCCTGACATATAGAAGATGATCAGTAAATAGTAATTAGGATTCTATTTAGATTTTTTTTATACATGTATTTATTTTAGGAGAATGACAAAATCCTAACTAGACATCTCTTGTTGCTAAATGAAACCTCCACTGCTCTGAATGAGTTACATGGAATTGAGTTTTGGGGCAAAAGGACCACATATAAACTCCCAAACAGCCCAGGCTATTAATAAGGCTATTGGTTGCTCCCCACAAACTGATGGTAAGGCCCTATTGCTGAAGATAATGCCTACACAACTCAATGAACATTGAGCAGTCAAGTTGGTGCCGACCTAGAGCCTTCAGCCCTACTGACTACTGTTCATGGTACTTGAAGGTACTCTGCACACTACCAGAGGAGAAAGGTCAATACAAATCCAGCTACAAACCATTCAATGGTGGTGTGACTGCATGATATGCTGGTGTACCAGTGACACAAAAGTTGTTGGAGTAACCAACTGCTCTCTGATTGGATTTAAGGCTCAGTCCATGAGAAGGAACCCATACCTGACAATGCTCCAGGGGCAAAAAATCAGTCTAAGTAGGTCAGGGGTCTAAGGGAAAACCAAACACTACTGTTTTACTAAAGGAATGTAGCAATAAAATGACTGCTAACGACACTCTGCTACATTCAGAGATCAGTGTTTTTCTTCACTGTCATCAGAAAAGCTGCCTCCTACAGCAGATGGCAATAAATACAGAGACTCACAACTGAACAATGTGCAGATAATGAGAGACCTTGGAACACTCAGTCCTAAATGAGATATCTCCATCAAATCCCTTCCCCCAGAGCTCAGGAACTTTGCCAAAGAGGAGGCAGAAAGATTGTAAGAGCCAGCAGAAGTCGATGACACCAAGGAAACAAGCCTTCTAGCTACAACAGGACAGATGCACAGATGCATGTACTAACTTACAGAAACTGTGGCCGCATGCACAGGGTCTGCACAGTTCAAGGCCAGATGGGGTAACAAAGCTGAGAAGGGAAGTAGACACAAGCCTCTATCCCTAACCCAGAAGCTATCTCCAATTGAAAAACACTTACAAAAGAAAAATTAGTTTTCTCCAAGGGAGTCTCACTGTATATACCAACCACACTTAAGGGCAGGCCCCCAGACCCAGCAGTAGAGTGCCAACACAAACAAACTCCATCGTGTTTTGGGAACTTTTCTGTCTTGTAATGTTTGTCTAGGCATTTTTTAAACTTATATACAGTTCTTTTGCTTGCACATTATATATTATGGTTTCCAATTTTATGTTTTATGGGATTTCTGTGTATGTGTGTATGTATGTGTGTGTGTGTGTGTGTGTGTGTGTGTGTGTGTGTGTGTGTGTGTGAGAGAGAGAGAGAGAGAGAGAGAGAGAGAGAGAGAATATGTCTGCATCTGTATGTGTTTCTTGTGCTTTTTCATTCACTCTTTGTTTTTCTCTGCTTACCTGTTTTGTCCTATTCTGTTTTTATTTGTTTGTTTATTTTTAGTTGTCTGTTTTCTAAGAGGGGAAAGAAGGTGTAGATCTGAGTGAGTTGGAAGGAGGGGAGGTTGGAAGGATGTGGGGGGAGTTAAGGGAAGGGAAACAATGATTAGAATATAACATATGGAATATAATGTGTATTTTCATAATAATTAAAACTGTCAAATTAAAAAAAATATTTATTGTAACAAATACTACTTTAAATAAAAACGTAAGAGACTTGATGAAATGTTGATGTTCATAACATCTTTCTTCAGTATACCACTCTTTGTTCTTAAACCTGAAATACATTTCAGCAGCATTTTGTAGATTTGGGCTAAAATAAATGAAACCCCAAGGACACAAGTTATAAAACACTAACAAGTTCACCCCACCCCATGTTGCTTCTAAACTTTGAGGGAAGAAAAGGGAAAGGAAGGAATTATGACAAGATGAAGGAGAGAAGGAAGAAATGAAGGAAGGGAGTAAGAAAGGAAGGAAGATTTCATTTCTTTCAAGTAAAAGTACAGTTCTACAGTAACAGCAACTAAATCAGAATTGGTTCTTATTTCTTTTAACCTTCTGCAATGCCACAAACCCACTGCCCAGGAGCAGTGGTTTTGTGGTATTGCATAGTGGGTTTATCCTCTCTTGTGTCTTCATTATCTATATTCACATTATCCACAAATGGACCCTAAGTAAATTTTATGAAATCTTGTCTGTGTTCCCCTTGACTTCTAGGGTAGTGTTATACCATGTTTCCAAATACACATTAGTTTAATTGTGTCAACTTTTATAAGCACAGATCATCTTCTCCCACTTCTCTATACACTATCCCACTCTACATTCTATTCCATCCACATCACGCCATTGTTAGGTGGCTGCCTTTTGAGTCACTTCAGCAAGCAAAACCAACTCTTTCATCTGTTCCCAGTGACAGCCATGTTTCTGACAAGCTGATTCTACCCCCAGCTATAAGAAAGTAAGTATATGCAATAGCTTAATACATCTGAATACTTCAGCTACACCTTTTAATTATATTATATATCTCAGCAGGCTAACATATTCTGAGGTTGTACTTAAGTATTCATCCTGAAATAGAATAGACTGTGTATTAAATTAAACTACCAGATAAAACAACTTTGGCTGATGCATCTGCCATGGAAGTGACATTTCACATAATTAGTTAGCAATACTGAAGGTATTCTGAATTATTTCCTGCTTATTTTTTAATAATCTGGTGCATACAGTCCACAGATATAAGCAGTTTCTATTAAACAATATACTATCAAGCAATACCTGAGCAAGTGTTGCATCTGTGGCTAGTAATATTCATGGTATATTAGATCAATTCTACAGATGAACAAACCAACCAACAATGATCTGTTTTGGAACACCATGACAGAAAATGTAGCAATTCTATGAAGGGAGCTTTGAGGAAGATGGTATCAAGTCATACACCCTCCCACACCCACTTTCCTCTATCACTATTTAAAAAACACAATAGTGTAGCAATGATAGCCTAAGATTCCTAAAGCTAGCCTGGAGTCTTCCACACTTATTTTAGAATCTCAGCACACTAGCCAATTCTGAAAAGTAGCTTCTTGGAACAGCAGAACACCCTACCAACAGAGTACTCCAACTGTGCCCCAAGGGTTTCCAACTGGACTGAGATTGGCTCCAATCTTAAAAGGCAGGAAAAAGTTAGAGGAACAAATAGAGGTCAAGTTTTGTGTCTAAAAGAAGTATTAGAGAAGGCTCAGAACAGAGAGCTTGGTGGAATACATAACCCAGTGCAGGCTCTAAGGAAAAATCCTGGGACATGAGACCACCAAGATACATTCAAAGGACGCTGAGTGCATACTAAAGTGTTAATAAGATTTGCTATTATTTTATTCCTATAGGGTCTCCCTATGTGACCCTGGCTATCTTCAAAACTCCTTGCCTCAGACTCCCAGAACTAGGACTGCAAACTTGTACCATCATGCCCAGGCTTAGGCTTACATTTAGGGAGCTACATTCTGAGA
Source organism: Peromyscus attwateri (assembly GCA_902168425.1). Lineage (NCBI taxonomy): Eukaryota > Metazoa > Chordata > Mammalia > Rodentia > Cricetidae > Peromyscus > Peromyscus attwateri. Next base: position 23,959 of record CABHPP010105492.1, read on the forward strand.
TTTAACTCAAGCTTTACATTTGTTACTAAGGTTTTAATATTACCACATAATACATTCTGTCGGTTTTCTATATGGTGATTACTATGTGTGTAGAATCAATATTTGAGAAAAAAACTTGTCTGTTCTAAATGAGTATAGCCTTTCCCCTTGTCTTTAGCCCCTAAACAACTCAGTATGCCAACCACTTATGCAGCATCTACATTTTATTAGACACTACAACTAATGTACGGGTGTTTGGCACATTACAAAAGAGGCTATGAATAAGTTCTATGCAAAGATTATACTTCTGTATAATAGATTTGAGCATCTTTCCATTTTGGCATTGGGAGGGGTCCTAGAAGCAACCCCCATGAATGCCCACAGACAACTTAATTTTAAAATGCATCTCAACTGTAGGGATAGATATGAAATGTATTTGGAAGAAAAGAAGAGAAATGCACATAGTAAAAATTTAAAACATGTCGATAGATAATGTGGCCTGGCAGGTAACTACATCAAGGAAAATAAAAATTGGAAAAGTGGGATATTCTGAACCTTGTGGTATTTACTACTTAATGGAATGTTGGCCAAAAACAGTCAAATAAATATTTCATTTCATCCAGCACCACTTAAAAAGTAGGTAAGACACAATCCCTTCTGAGACAATTGCCATGGCAGTGTGGGGTAAGCATAATGGGCTTCAAGCTGCATAAAGTTTAAGCTAATATTCCTGGGCTGAGATGGTTACCTCGTCTTCTTCCCTGAAATAGTGCCTTATATGATTCCCATAGGCAAAATAATCTCAGTGGGTTTTGAAAACCCGTGTAAATAAGTGCAAGTTCACTTTAAAGCTCCAGCTACATATTAAAGCCAAATCAACACCCTTTACTAATGGAGATGTTCAGAAAAGATAAAACAGCTCAAAGCCGAGCACTGCGTTTGTGCTGCTATTTCATGTCAAGGCAATTACAGTGATAGTATTAGGAAGATCAGGGTGGGAGCAGTGTTGTCATATGGGGAAGGGAAAGCAAGCCTTTAAGCAATCATGTAGAGCATGCAGAACATCTTAAAGCTGGGGAAGGAACAAAGCTCCGCGCTGTCGGAATATTGATCTGCTCCAGAAGGTGCGGGGAGCTGCACTGTGGTGATTGCCTTCCCCGCTGGGTTTAGAGAGGCCTGAAAGAATACAGTATTGATCTGGCCTCACTCCTGAGACGCAACTTACAGATAAGCCCTGACTGGAGGCCACCAACCTTGAGAGCAAACTGTTGCAAAGAAGCCTCGTTTGCCACACGTCCAACATCAGAGCTAATGCCATGGGGAATGATGAGAACAGACTTCCATCTCTGCTCAGAGGGGCTAGCCCTGTCCTTCCCCTCCCATGTAAATTACAGGTGTTTCTGAACCCTCGGGAGGCTGTGTTTTGTCAAAGAAGGAAGATGTGTGCTAGTGCGATTTTACTTGTTTACTTGACACCATTGACAGCCTCATTTGCTTCACATATTGTCCCCTCAAGAATATTATCTATTTGTGAATAAGAACATTGTTAGAGTATGCAAATGTCACAGTAAACCCTAAGCACATTCAAAGACAGCAGGGGAAGGGGAAGCTTGAGAGTGTGTGGAGGATTGTAGTATAGGTTTTTGTGTGGTATATACACACATGTATGTACTGGCACACATACATAAGGACAGATATACAGAGGCTAGAACATGATGTTGGGTGTCTTTTTCTACTACTTTCCAACTTTTTTTTTTTCCAAGACAGAGTTTCTCTGTGTAACTGTCCTGACTATCCTGGAACTCACTCTGTAGGCCAAGCTGGCCTCTAACTCACAGAGATCTGCCTGGCTCTGCCTCCTGAGTACTGACTGGGTTTACAGGTATGCACCACCATATCCAGCCCCAACTTATTTTTTGAAACAGGATTTATCACTGAAACTGAAACTCACCATTTCCTCTGGGCTAGCTGGTCAGTGAGCTCCAGGGATCCAACTATCTTATCCCCCAAATATGGGGTCACAGGTTGTCTTGTTTATGTAGTAGGTGCTGTTTCCTACCCACTGAGCCATTTCTTCAACCTCAAAGTGAAGTCCTCAAAGACAAACACAAGGAGTGTCACGTCAGACATTTAGGAAAAAAGAGAGTTGTGTATGACACATCTTAGTGGAACTAATAATGTCTGGTTCACAAAGTGGGCTCTGGATTCAACGTAGGAGTAGCAAAGCCACGCAGGAAATGGTACGTTTTCACAGCTAGAGGGATGCCAGCAGGAAGTGAGGAATCTTTACCATCTACTATCCAACTAGTAGAACTCTATGACTCAAGGCTGGAGGGATGGTTCGGTGATTAGGAGCAGGTACTATGCCTCCTGAGAAACAGAGTCCCTAGCACACACACACCACATGTGCCTCACTACCTGTAACTCCAGCTCCAGGGGAATCTGATGCCACTAGCCTCCAACGGCACCTGCACACAGGAGCACATACCCACATAGATTCACACACATACACACATAACAAATCTACATCTTTAAAATGAAATTAAAACTTTTTATAATTGAAAATAGATTTTTTTTTTCTTTCCTTCAGAAAAAAAGTGATATTTTTCCTTCCAGAGCTCTTTGTACAAGTCATGTACCCAGTCGTCCACACATATGATCCAACTTTCTTTCAAACATGGAAATAAAAACATCGTACCCCAAAGTCCCCCCTTCCCATGCCACTCTGCCGCTTGCTCCTGAGTTCCTGGTGGAAATGACTGTAACCACGGAGTTTTGCATGGTTTCAACCTCTGGCCACAAGTTAAAATGGGCCAGATGTAACAAAGAAGCTGGGAAACTGGGCTCGTATTGCTAAGTTTAAACTCCGAAAGAAAAAAAAAAAAACGGAGTGGGATTTTAGAACACGGTAAGCTTTTTGGCGCAGTGATAAGGATATCTCATTTGCAAAAGAAGAGGGTTTCAAGTTTACTTATCACTCCTCTGAGAGCCCAATAATTCTGCCATTGTTCTGAAATTCCTCAGAATAGGAGCTGGGTCATTTAATTTTTGTATGAAATGCAGTGGTGGGCTGGGGGAGCTGTCTCGGCAGTAAAGGTGTTTGCTGGCAAAATTGATGAAGAGTTTGATCCCTGGGACCCACGTGGTGAAAGGAAAGGAGCAGAACTGATACCTGCAAGCTGTCTTCTCACCTCTACATATGTGCTGTGGCATGTACACACACACACACACACACACACACACACACACACACACACACCCTTGAAATAAAGTGACTGATCCCTGCTTTGGTTTTTGCCCCTCTGATGGGTCAGGGGTCTCTCTCGGAGGAGTTTCCCTGTGCACCAGCAGTCATGCGGAACCTGTTTGCTGGCGTTCAGCTCATGCACTTGAAAGGGAATGCCATAGAGATGGGCTGACCTTCCTGGCCTTGCAACCAAAAGGGAGCCCTGTGGGGAGTACCTGGAGGTGGGGTTTCTCCTGTTGGTAGCATCCTGGTTGTTCACTTCAGTGGCTGTGTTTTAACTATGCCCCTGTATTCTTTACTGGCCACTGGAAAAGGTGAGTGTTTTCTTGCCCCAGCTTCAGAGGCATTAAGCCCTTACCTTGACTTCTCTTAGAAAGGAAAAACAGGGAAGGCAGAAAGAAAGGCACGCTGCAAAAATATAACAAAGGACACAGATGCTCTTACCACACGGGTAATTATTGTGCCCACAAACACAGGGTGTGGGTAGGCTGTGTGCTTGCTGCACAAGATTTCTATTCATAATACTTTTACTCCCTGTTTTACATATAAGGATTTTTTAAGTTGGTGTACATTTCTAGCTTTTGAGGTCAGAAATCTCTGTCACAAAATGTTGTTTTTGAAAATCATGTCCTGAAAGGAAGGCCACTACTACAGCTTCTCAATTATGGATAAATCTTGGAAAATCAATGGTCTTAATGACTTCTACCTAATGTACAAGGCTGGCTAAAGGTGTGTTTACAATAGAAATAAACAACAATATTAAGTGAACTTTTTCTCCTGGAAAATATACACATAGTATATATTTTTAATAGTATTATTGATCTCACAATTGTGTCACAGCTCCAAATACACCTCCTTGAAGTTTTAAAAGGTTAACAATTAACCTTGGACAAAGGATCTAATATCTTGCGTTTCAGGTTGGATAATTGCAGGCCACATTTCCTTGGCGTGTTTCAGGGAGATGAGTTAAATTTTGAAAGAGAAGCCTTCTATTTGAGCTTTGTGAGCAAAGGCAAGTTTCTATACTCCAGGGCCAGCCCAAGGGATTTCTGCTAAGAAAGATGAAATGACTGTGGTGAAATCAAACTACCTCTGCAGCCCCTTTGTCCAGTTTGTAAGTCCCCCTGGGGATTCTCCATTTGCTTGGGAAAAGTCGGTCAGTGGTCAAACAGAGGTAGATCAAGTGTAGCAGAGATGCATATGCACACCCACCTCCAGGGACCTGGACCACAGCAAAAATGGGTAATGCACAGACAATGCAAGAGAGGGAAGCACTTTGACAACAGGAAGATGCTATTGTTAGAGTAACCCACAGTCCTTGAGGCTTGCATGTGGCCTGGCAACCATGCTCTAGTTCTCTGCCTAGCTCAGAGAAAATTCCCTGGCACCTGGGGCTTGTTACCAGTCTACATGGACGATTTTGAACTCATGCATACAGGAACTATGGAGTCTGGCTTTGGTTCTAAAGTCTGATGGAAGTTTCTGTTTACACAATGAGAATTAGAAATGGATGAAACTATGGTATCACAGCTACAATGAACTAAAGTGGAATGATTTGGAGATGAACCAAATCACAGCACAGCTGGAATATTTTTTTTTTTTTGTACATGCTCACAAATTTTTGCTAGGTGGAACTTAAGAATTCACTGCATTTATTAAATATTATTACATTGCTTGATTAGTGTGTCAGTGTGTGTTTCTCTCCCTTTCTCTGGGTCTGGATCTGACTCTCTCTCTCTCTCTCTCTCTCTCTCTCTCTCTCTCTCTCTCTCTCTCTCTGTGTGTGTGTGTGTGTGTGTGTGTGTGTGTGTGTGTGTGTGTGTGTGTATGCGCATGCATGCTTGTGTTACAAAGAGGAAGGCTTACAAATCTGGAAACACCACACACATGCACAGATAAGGCAGAAGCAAAATAGGAAATAAAATGAGAGAAATCCTCCTTTCAGTAATCCACCATGATGAAGATACAGAGAATGCTTGTGACTCCAGACAGTTAAAATGTTCTATTTCAGTTGGACCCCATTGTTCTGAATAATGGCCTGTATACTGTTTCATATAATGGGCAATTTTCCAGGTAAGACCTTCCCTCAGGCACATGCTTCTTCTCCATCAGTATTTGATACATAAAAAGCTACACATCAACATTGCTAGCAAATGCTGCTCTGCTATCAGGGGTAGAAGATTCTCTGTGATGTGGGTGACGGGTTAGGATCTTTAGTTCCGCTGTTCATCCAGGGCTACTCATTGTTTACTTGATGTGCAGAGCTAGTGACATTATCATACCACATGGGTGCCACTAGCAACTTCTTGAAGATACCACAGTCTGTCAGAACTGAATGCTTTTTTTTTTAATTTGTCTGTTTGCAAAGTGGCTGCAATAGTCCATCCTCGCAAGCAAGGTTGCTGTGGAAGAAGCCTCTTTCTACTCTCAAATAGGTTGCAGAATGTCATGGAAGATATCCTTGATGCTAAGGATGGCACTAAAGCGCTTTGCTTCCATTCCAACTCTAAAGAAATGTCTCTGAGTTAGAGTAAATTAGAATTTTGCTGTGTACCAATAGTCCTGGGTGAGAGCTGGAGTCTCAGTGGCTCACTGTGTAACAGGGTTTCAGTCCAGAAAGCTGTCACAGTGGGAACACTGTAAAGCAGGTCCAAGCTTCATGCTTTCATTTGACAAATATTTCCTAAACTTCTACTTTATTTCAGGCCCCAGAGATACTTTATTCTGATGGACTCAGCCCAGCTCTCATGGAGCGCATGCGCCAAGAAAGATGGTAGAAGGGGACAAGTCATTCTACTTGTGTTGAGACACATGAAAGAAAAGTGGTGTATACTGATGGAGCATCTTAAAGAAGAAATGTAGGAGGAAGACCAGGAAATGCACCCAGGAGAATTAAAGAAACTAGTGTAGAGTCAACTTACAGGCCTGGTTTTGCTGCTTCTTTATTAGGACTAAAACATGTATAAAAAGTTTCAGACCCAGACCCTCAATTTTGACCCTACACTGACTCATCTTGATTTATCTTTCATAACACACCAATTGGATTTGAAATTTTTCTTTTGATTAAATTTGGAAATCCCAGCAGGGAAACAGTCTTGGTAGCCTGTCTGATTAGGAACAGAATAAGAATTATACTTTTACATCTATAATCAAACCTCATAAAAGGGCCCCAATTGATGGGAAAACTCATATTTCAATCCTAGGTCAAATTTATTTTTGACAGTACTAATTCTAACCCTTCACATCTTTCTAACATATTGTCCTTATAGAATGTTGTTAGTCTTAAAATTTTTTGAGGGGTAAGTTCTAAGAATAAATTAGGTTCCTCTTTCAACAAAATTGGGGATATTAACTTTTCACTTTATTGAGCTAACAGAAAAAATTCAGGGTTTTTTTTTTTGTTGATATGGTTTAAGGTAGTTGCAGGTATCCAGTGTGCTTCTGAAAGAGGAAAATAAGACTTAAAATGTGGAATTTGAAGATAAAGTATAAAATGTTGAGTTGCCAACTTACGGCATATCAAAATGTCAGCTCAGCACCTTAAAGAGACTAAAGGGATTATTCAGCCCAATTTTCTCTGTGCTTAATGCCATATACTGGCTTAGAGTCAGGCTCCTCTGGAAGAAAGCTTAACTCTTTCTGCACAAAATGGCCTCATTTCAAGCAATGAAGTGGCTATTTCCCAAAATGAAGTTCCCTTAGCTGAAATATTTCCCTTAGCTTTGAAAGGACCCTTGCTTGAGAATATAGCTTGCACTATGATGATTTTTTTCCTTCTAGGGCAAGAACATGACCAAATCACATTCACTGTCTGACAGGTAGAACCTCATGCAAATAGAATATTCCCAGCATTGTCTCCAAGGCAGACACTGACTTGAATCTTACTGCAATTTCTGTAGACCTGATACCAGTACTTTAAGGCTTTAAGGAATCATTCTAAATCTCAGTTTTAGAAGGAATGGGTATATTATGGGGTATTTGGAAGGGTCCTAGGAGTAATAAAGTACACCATCAGCATGATACATGACTCCTCTCTACTATTCTCCTGATAAGTAGACTCAAGGACTCTGGATCTCTGATTATCAGAAAATTCTCCATGTCATGAACTGCCCCATAGCCTTGTTTGATGAATCAGAAATGAACTTAGCCTTCTTGAGCTAATTTCATATTAAGGGCTACAGAGAGTAACTTCACTTATTTATCCACATAGTTTCCATAGCAACATCATAATGAAATCACTCATTTATTCAACCATTTGAGTATTCATTATGACTTACAGATGAATCAAGTTGATGGGGGATACAGCAATCACCAAACAAAAATCATTTCTTTCATCATGAGTGTACCTCCATGTCCACTCTGAAAGTCATATCTTTTGTGGACCTCATCTTCTATGGAAGGATAAAATCAGTAAAACAATGGCAAAAAGGTGAAACATAAGAAGTAGAGAAAGGATACTATAATACACAGGACAGAGTTGGAAGTTATGAGCTATTCTCAAATGGTAAGAGAGGGTCTCACCTATTAAAGGTAAGTGAGCAAATGGCTGAGAGAAGTGGGTCAGCTGAAGACACAGGTCTGAGGGAAAGGATCCTAGTCTTTGACACTTGGAATTGATATATAGATTTCACCTCTACCATCAGTCTGGTGAGATGTTCTGTCCAGATCTTTATGTTGAAAGGCAGAACAGCAGTCATGTCGCAGCTAATGCAAAGGGGACTGATGAATAATATCTACTATGTTTGTCATACAGCAGCGAGGAGGTGATAACTACTATGTGCAGACTACAGATCTCCAATATATTTGCTACATCACAGTCAGGGCCTTTGAGCCATCTCGACTACCCTCACTTGATTAAGTGAATCACTCCTCCCCTGTGGGCTTTGATTTATTTATTTATTTTTTTAATCTGCACCATGGTTTTCCTTTCTTGGATGAAAGATATGCTAGTAAACCCTTCTCTAGTAAAGGGTAAAAACTTAATGTTGTAATAATAATTTAGGAGTTGTCTCATAAGCACAAAGAAGGTCTAGTGTGCCAATGCCCTGATCTAAGCCCCACACTGAGACGTCTTCTATCTAGAATCATATTATTTTGATTTGGGAAGTGTAGCATGAATCTTAAAAGTTCTTATTAATAAAATCAAACACGGGGACAGTTATTGGGGTGAACACTGGAGGATCAGAGAGACAGAACAGGCCACAGCTATCTCACCTTGGGGGATCTTCAGCTGGTCTTGCTTCCTTAGACTGGAAGCCTCTATGTCCTCATATCCGAATGAGTCTCAGCTGAACTGCTGCTAGAAGCCTGAATGCTTAACCAGGCCAAATGCTTCTCCATGCTAAATACCTCTCCAGGGCAAATGCCTCTCCAGGGCAAATGCCTCTAGTTTCTGGTCCTCATGCCTTATATACCTTTCTGCTTTCTACCACCACTCCCTGGGATTAAAGGCTTGCTTTCTGGGATTAAAGGCGTTGGTCACCATGCTTGGGTGTATCCTTGAACACATGGATTTCTGTCTCTGGAATGCTAGGATTAAAGGCGTGTGCTACCACTGCCTAACCTCAGATTAATATTGTGGCTGTTCTGTCTCTGACCCCAGATAAGTTTATTAAGATACACAATATTTTGGGGAACACAATACCACCACATTTCCTCTCTTTTTGTCTAAAATTAAAAAAGCTCATAACTAATACAAGAAAAACTATCCAATAAGTATATACAATACATATAGTCAAGATTACATTAACGATGTCTAGTCCATTAACATTTGACAGATCCAGACAAAAAACTCCATTATATATTAACAATGTCCAGTCCAGTAACATTTGACAAATTCAGACAAAAAAATTTTCATTACTTATCTTATTTAAAACAAGTAGTTCCTTTTTAAAAGTAGATTCCATAATCTCCCTTTTTATCTTACCATATCCATATTCTCTCTTTTACTTTTCATAATACATTCAGTAGTCTACCTTTTGTCATTTTTATATCGTCCCCTTTTTCTTCAGTGTAGATTCAGTGATCTACCTATTTATCCTACTTTTCTTTATCTTTTTTCTCAGAGTAGATTCAATGATCTATCTCATATCTTATTCTCTTTTTTCTTTTTGCTTTCTAGGGGTGAACATATCTTTAGGGAATCTTGAAAAGAAAAATTTTAGGTTAATTGTCAAGTCCTGTATCATTTATCCAGTCTTTGCATAATAGGAAATTTCAGGGCTTGTCACAAGTCCTTGTTTGAGTAGTCTGTCAGGCTGGATCATCTCAGCTAGTCATCTCAAAATTGTCCTAAACAGTTTGTACTCTAAAGTCAATCTTTCCGTAGTGTTAATCAGCTTAATGGCTTTATCATAGTCCTTGTGGAATCATCATTGTGGGCTCCTGTCGTCTTTTTGAAGATTTCAAAGTCACTGTTAGGCATGGTCATGGTTCCCTGCAGACTTTTTTTTTTTTTTTTTTTTTTTTTTTTTTTTTTTT